>KZ807914.1:94220-112204 GCA_000696205.2 Oncopeltus fasciatus
TGTTTTATATATTGTTATTTCAAAAAATAATAAATATTTCATTCATTAAATCATTAGTTATATTGCACTTATTCAGAATTATCTATTTATTTAGATTATTTAAATGTATTCTGGTGTTGTTTTTTTTCAGCTTTCCTTATAAATATACCGGAATAAAAAATTGTATGGCCTTTTAGGGTTATCCTTTTATTACACAAAACAAAAAAACCAAACTGATTGGCTTTTCTCCACATAACTTCTTTTCTGGGAAAATAAATTTAAAGTATTTTTCTTTTCCCCTTATTAAATGGCTGTGGTTTTACTACTCAATACTTTAAGTAAAGGATTAATTCTGAATTCTATAATTACTCCTATTCAAAAAGTTTCTAATCATATCTAATAATACATAATTAATTATGGAAACCATTGGTTTTTTTTTTCTAATTATGTAATTATTGTCCAACTGATGATAAAACAGTTGATTCCAAAAATGTAAGGTAGTGTAAAACATCCAAATCATATTTCAAAAAACAAAAGAAAATTATCTTTATAATGAAAACCTATAATGTTTTCTAAGTTGCATTTTCCCTTAATTTCACTATTTTTTATTAACATTATTCGTTGTCTAATTTTATGAGTTAAATTTTTCCCTAGTATTTATCAAGGAGAATATATCTTTTTCTTTCAATTTATTTATATTCTAATAATAAATGTAATAAATTCATTTATTCCTATATTCCACATAGTAGGCTAGAATTTATTTAAAATCATCAAGTTATCTTACTGGGGGAAGAGTTTACTAAAAATGATGGAATGCCAGAGATTTGTCACAATTTTGTAAAGAAAGGACCAATTTTACATTCAGCACCTTTTTCATTTCCCTGGAAATTCATTAGTATTTAATGAAAATTCAATATGAATTTTTGTACATACTAAAAATTTATATTGAATTTTATTGCAAAAAAAAATCTTTTAAACTAAAAATTAGAACCTAAATTTCTATATATTTTTTCTTTTATTTTCCAAAAATAATTTGTTATGTTTATAAGTGCTTATTTTTCACCTTCTGCCCAAAAGTAAAATATATACATTTTAGGATATTGCTCAGAGAGTGGCCAATTTATTATGCAAGTAACCTATATATAAATCCTACTAAACAGCTAAAAAAATAGACCAATGATTTACTAGATACACTCATGATAAACAGATTTATATTAAAATTATGATACTCTTAGTAGGTGTTAAAGTGTATAAATATGTTCAAAACCACAATATTTTAAGACATCCTTTAGTGTAGGGAATAATGATGTGATAAAAGGATAAATACTATATTTTATAAAATGTCTTTAAGTAAGAAAGGCTTTATTATATTACTGACAGTTATTATGAAGCCTACTTAAATATTTACCTTAACAAATACTTATTATAAGTACTAAAACATTACAACCACGACATATAGGAGATAACCTATTGAATGATTAGTGTCTTGCAGTTTTACCTAGTTTTCTCATAATACTATCTACTATCTATCTCAAAATACTAATTTTTTCACCTCATATCTTTAAATTTCCACTTTCATTGTTCTGAAACTCACAAAAATTTCCAATCGCTTGTATTAAAGTTATATTATTATTTAAATAATCAAAATTGGTCCTTTCCCAATGAAATAACCTAGTTTGTGAAAATTGGTTGCTACTGATAGCTTTTAAATTAATATATATTATTCTATTAATATATAATGAAGATAAATTTTTACCAATACATTCTATTATGTAAATAAATTTGAATTTTAATAGTCAATCTAACTAAACATATATATGTACCTTCCCTAAAAGTTCATTAATTCCAAAATATCACCAGTTAAAGGGTCAGAGGAAAATAAAACTGAAAACACCTAAATTTTTTAATATTTTTTTGTGCATGGACTACCAGGGTCATGAGTGTGTATTGAAATTTAGATTTATTGCATCCTAATATTCTATCAAATGAGGTATGGTTTTAAATTATATGACTCAAGTTAGCCTCCTTAGGAAAAGATAATATATTTCTGCATTTGTCACCATCTCGCTAAAGAAGTGATTTGTGATTGCATTTGATATTATACTTGATTCTTAGGTCATGCAAGAAAGGTCAGCTAGTCAGAATGTGCTCCACACTTAGGATGTCACTGCAGTTGGGTAGGTTGTTCTACATCGGCGGACTGGTGATTCCCATGCGTCAGTCAGATGTGGCCAATACTAAGCGGCAAAGAGTAAATTTTTCCCCCCTTGATGAAACTTCTCAAAATTTCTTTATTATTGTTTATTTTCTTAATAATAGCATATATATGAAAAATGCATGTGATATAAGACATTTAGGTACATAACTTAAGAAAATACATAGAATTTTTATAATCAAAGGGCAGATGAGGGAAGATATATATTTATCCCTTGAAATAAAACATCATCTCTTTAAGACCATTTGCACATATCAGAACCTCCCAGGTCCATCCCTTGTTCCTACTTAGACATCCTTCTCTTTTTCTCAAATAAAAATTATTGTCATGGGGCCAACTAAAGTCCTTGCCACAGCTTCTACTTAAAATATTTTTATAACTTGGGAGTAGATAAACATCCCAATAGTCAAGCACATATTTCTACCAAAAAAGCATCATTAATATTATTTATTAAAATAGAAGTTCTATCTTTTGTTAGGATTAGTTAATGAAATCTTGTTTTTTCTTTGTATAATTATCTTTATTGAAACACTTTTTTAAAATTTTGCAAAGTAAACTAATTATTTTCATGATGCAATGATTCAGTTCTTTGTTATTCAGAAGTACTTATAAACACTACTTCCCTCTGAAAAATTTTCTTTTTGCCCTCCATAGATAGTTCTCCAATTTAATCATTAAAGTAACTTGAACAAAAGTAGTAGTACATTCTGAACAAAAGTTCAGAGGGAATGATAGTGAGTAATTTTAAGTTAAAGTAATTATATTAAAATAAAACTTTGAATATGTTAATATTCTTAATAATAGAAACATGGACTAAGAACTATTTTTTTAATTAATATTGGATTCTTAATTACCATTATTAACTCAATAATGCATCCTTAATATTGAAAAATTTTTTTGTTTTCTTTTTAATAAAATTGGCCTGATTTTATTAACTTTTTCACAGTTTATTTTAAAGTTAATATTTCAATTTTTTAATGAAGGGATATTAAAAAGAATGTGTTTAACTTACCAATTAAAAAGCTTTGCTTACTCAACTAAACAAAATGCTCTAAAAATCTATGTTATTTTTACCTTTCTAACTAAAAAAAAAAAAAAAAAAAAAATGCATGGATTGAATTTAACTACAATTAAGATTTAGTATTACTTAGGAACATAAGACATGAGAAGCAGGCTTTGGAAACCATCCAGTTCTAAGATTACATAAGTACTGTGATTATTTTTTAGAGATATTTTTACATACTGGATGTTTGCTGAGCCATCAGAAAGAATATTTTATTAAATATGGTTATAAGCGTACATGTATTTGAAGGGATATTTTGGAGGTTTATAAACAATTAGAATTGTATGTCACTTGTTATATAGTGCACCTGAGGGACCCTAAGATGATCAATAGAGCTGTCTATTGATTGATCAGCCTACTTATTGATACCACTAATGATCACTTATACCACAATTAAACAAAGATAATTAAGAAGAATTTGATTAAAGCCCAGATAGATATAATTGTAGCATAGATTCATATGTCAATTGATATCCTGATGAAGCTCCATTGAACTTTCCTCTAATATTTTATTGATCATCTCTGGGGCCCTTAACTCTCTTTTAAGTGTGAAGTTTCCCTTGTTAGTAAGGAAAGTAGTCAGTTTTGTTCTTTATATAAGTGAATAGAGATATTAATGAACCCTCAAGTGATAGCCAAAGAAAATGTAAAATTTAGAGAATTTGAATAATTAATTAGATTTAAATGTCTCTAGCATTAAAAATACAGTACTTTAGCTATTGGTTATTTTAAATCATTCTTCTTAGTTAATTATCAGTAAGTACTTGTTTTTTTTTTTTTGAGACAGCAAAGTTACATTTTTAAATTTCCAATTTTTTTGTGAAATGTAAAATTTATAATTATTCATTCATTTTAAAAAAACAAAAAAAAATATATATATATATATATTTGTATTTATTAATGATGTACTATAACTGTACCTAGAATATCTTATTGTAAATATTAGTTCATTGTTATAGATATAATTATTCAAAAATGAAAAAAAAAGCTAAAAGTTATACTATATAACCATGAAAAGCACTGATTGATACTGTTATTAAATGTTTATGTAAATATTTGTTTTATTTGTTAGACCATTACTCAAATTATTGCATGAATTGCAAATTTAACTGAATGAATTTTTCATCATTTAAATAATTGGTATCAGTAGTGTCAAGCTTCTTAATTTTTTTTTTCTTTAAAGTTCTAATAAAGTGTATTTACATACACTATATAATACAAAATACAATTGGTACAAAATATGATAAACTAAATGCTTGATATAATTACTTTATTAAATTTTATGTCATTTTGAACTTCTGGTTTACTCCAAACCTGTTCAGATGACATAATTTGTTGGGAAAAAAAAATGAGAGACATATAAAGAGAAACAAACAAATTTTGCAGATAATATTAAAAAAAAACAAAAAAACCTTAAGTCTAATTCACCGAAACTTCATTTAGGCCTCCACACTAATAATTTAAAAATTTTCCCTGAAAGATCCTATACCTATTTCCCAGCAGTCCAACATTCTGTACTGATTTCCATGTTCAGCTTCTTATATACAANCCAACATGCTATTAGCACCAATCACCCACCGGCTTTCAATGAAGCTACCATTCTGGCCTCTGAGCCATTCCTCAAAAAAAGGCTGATTTCGGAATGTGTGCACATTAATCTTAATCCTACCTCTATCAACGACAGGCAGGACAAAGATAACATTTCATCAGCGTATTGTAATATTTTTCGTATAATACAACGAAAAATTACTCTAAATACTCCCCCACTGTCGCCCTCGCATTCTACATCCCGTACAGATCCCCTTAGCTAGCCAGGTGCCCCATGCATAAACAGTTCTTGGAATTTTAACCGACTTACCCCACTCCTCCCTCTGACTGTTGTTTCACTTTTCAGTTGTTCCTGCAGTTTCAATGTGAACAGACACTGCCCTGGGGAGATTTCTCCACCCAACTCCATTGGTACATATCATTTTGTAATATGTTTTATATTTTGTTTTTTCCTTTTTTGTACAGCTATTTCAATTTTTATACATTACTTTCATCTGTGTGTATTGTCTTTTTAGCCCTGATGATGGCTTACTAGTTAAGCCGAAACGTTGGCACAAATAATAAAAATATTACTCCAAATTGTGGTGTATATTTTTTCTTCCTGGCCGAAACCCCGACCATTCTCACACGATATTCGAGACGGCCAACTAATCATCAACCATATCCATATGTAAAGTCTTCCTCCCTTGCCCTGTCCTACCAGACCTTCTATCTCTTCCCTCATTTCCCAATAGTGTCTTGGTGGGATCCATTCAAGTACTTGGTTCATCCATTCTTTGGCCATGACCATACCAACTCAGCTTCTGATGAGCTATCTTTTGGATTATCCTTTGTTCCACTTTGGGCCTTCAAAGGATCTCTTCATTCCCAGCATTCATTAACCGAACACTCTCATCACTCTACTCCAGAAGCGCATTTTAGTGATGCACAACTTATCCATTAAGGTGTTAAGGACCACGCCTTCACCTCATACATTAGCATGCCTTGATATATGATCTTCATTAGTAGTATGAGATCCTTATTCCACAAGCCTCGATGGAATGGCTTCAGGATTCTCGAAAGCAGGGAAAAAAAGGTAATCATCAAACTGCAGCATAGACAATCAATATTGCTTTCATCTTCCAAAGGTACTTAAAGAGAGTGGGAGATAAGCAACTATCTGAGCCCTTTATTACATTTCATAGCCTGAGAAAAGTATCCTCCAGCCAATATCTTAACCATATTTCTACAATAAAGGATCCTCGCGAACCTAGCCGTAGACTATCCACCAAAGTCTTTGACTGAGAGGGATTTCAAAATATTCTTGAGTCAAACTTTCATGGGATTTCTCAAGATCGAATGATAAATGCACTCCTCTCTGCCAGTCAGCTATCTTCCTTTTAACCTCTTAAACTGAAGAAAATATCCCAGCAGGATAAGGACTTCATTCGTGCATATTCATATTGATTTTCAGCAGTTCTTGCACTAATCCACTTGTGTAGAGCCTTCTTTTCCTTCATCAATCAATGTGAATGAAGCTAGTAGTGATCCGATTTATATTCACTGATGCAAAAACATGCACACCCTGATCTGTGAATCTGCATCTCTCCCAGGATATAATATAATCAATGATCGACTTCTAACAGACCACTCCCAGGAGAGAAAGTACACTTGTGTACTTTCGTGCTTATAAACATCTTCAATATCTTGAGTTTTAATTTATTATACAACTTCAATAAGGTTCCTTTCTTTTAAAATCCTTCTCAAAGTTTCTGAAGAAAAAATCCATACTTTCCTCATCATTATTTGGGCTACAGACAATGTGTTAATCCACTTCCTCCCAAGTAAAAAGTGATGCCCAGAAGCCATTCATTTATTTGCTCATTTATTTATTACTCAATTGCTTATTTATTTCTTTAAGATGCTGAGGAATTCACTTAGTACACCTAGTTCCTGTGTGACAATTTTTTTTTTTTTTAATAGAGAAACAAAATTTGGTATATAAGTAACTTAAAACAAATTACTAACATAATTTGGAGATACAGGGGCTGTGACATATATAAGAAGGTCAAGCAGAGGGTAATGAACCCTAAGGTGCCAACACAACAACCTTCAACCAGGAGGAACCCACGCCCCACTTCAAGGACTATCTAGTCTGAAATCTCCTACAGAGCCTCACTAAGTGGACAGGGAGCGACCCCACAATCGACCAACCAGGAGCCACAACCCAGGCTGAGATCGTTGTCACGGGGCAGACACCAACCTCAGATTCAACAGCCACAGGCGGACCAACCCAGACAAGAAGCGCCTCTTCCTCAACGACAGCCACCCAGGAGGGAGCGACCTGCCATCTCCCATGTCCCTCCATCACCAGCTTCCTTTGATCTCCAAGCCATGCTCCATTCCTTCTTCTCCGATTTCCGCGCCTTCCTCACCCCTCTTATAACCCTACTGACAACAGTACTGGATAAATTGACTTCCTCATCTACCTTAAAATGAGTCCTTCCAATTCTAATTCCTTCTCCGTTCTCCTTTGGAATGCTAACGGCATCCAAACACACACAAACGAACTCAAACTGACACTAGACGATAAAGGAATAGATGTACTATTACTTACTGAAACACGACTAACTAAAAATAAGAAACTCTACATACCAGGCTACACAACTTACCGAACTGATCACCCAGACGGACGGGCTCATGGTGGAACTGCGCTCCTCATTCGCACTTTCCATACTCATTATTTGATACCTTCCACTCCTACAGACTCCCTCCAATCCACTTCAGTGTCTATCCATACTACTACTTCTCCAATTACCCTTTCCGCAGTGTATTGTCCACCTAACAAACCTGTTACCTCAAGCCAATTCCAAGAGTACTTTAAATCCTTAGGTCCCCGTTTCCTCTCTGGCGGAGACTATAATGCGAAACACCTTCAGTGGGGCACGAGAGCGACCAACTCCCGTGGCCGTGCTCTGTATAATGTCATTTCCTCTCACAATTTCTCTACTTTATGTCCCTCCTCCCCTACCTACTGGCCCACTGATACTAACCGTCTTCCTGATATCCTGGATTTTTTCATTTGTAAAAATCTTATTCCTTTTCACCACTCCGTAACTACGTTAAATGATCTTTCCTCTGACCATAGCCCTGTACTCCTGACACTATCACTCACACCCATCCGTAGACAATTGCCACCATCACTAATAAATAGTCCCATTGACTGGCCATTTTTCAGAACTCTACTTGAAGAGTCGCTTGACCTCGGAGTCTCCTTGAAAACTCCTGAAGAGCTGGATGATAGTGTCCAGTTCTTTACTGTCACCATTCAGCAGTGTCTCTGGGAGGCAAACTCAAAATCTAACTGCTCCCAGTCCACTATATATTCACCAGAGCCCATCTCCGACTCAATTAAAAACCTTATACGGGCAAAGCGTAAAGCTCGAGCCCTGTTTCACAGGTTCAGGCATCCCTCAGACCGAAGGAAGTTCAACCAGCTATCCCGTCTCGTAAAACAAAAACTAGGTGATTTACGAAATAAGGCATTTAATGCCTACCTGTCAAGCCTCTCAGTAGGAGACAAATCCCTCTGGACTGCAACTCGCAGAATTCTGAAACACCATGAACCTTCCACCCCCTTGCATCGAGAAGATGGCTCCTGGGCCTCTTCCGACAAAGACATGGCCCAAATGTTTGTTCGACATCTAAGAGAAACATTTACTCCTCATCCAGATCCTAACAGTTTGTCCAATAATGCAGAGGTTGAGGAGTCACTGGACACACCATTACCAATGTCCTTGCCGATTAGGGCAGTAACACCATCTGAGGTCAAGTATATTATTAACCATCTGCCTAAACGCAAAGCACCCGGCTATGATTTAATCACCGGATTAATACTAAGAAACCTACCCCAAAAAGCAATCATTTTCCTGACACACCTCTATAATAGTGTCCTTCGAACCACCCACTTTCCACATCTCTGGAAATTCTCTGAAAATCCTGTTTCCCAAACCCGGTAAACCTGCTCACAATACATCATCTTATCGACCAATCAGCCTTCTTCCTTTAATGTCCAAGGTAATTGAGAAAGTTCTTCTAAAACGAATGATGCCTATCATAAATTCCTCAAATATCCTTCCCAATCATCAGTTTGGCTTCCGTTCCCAGCATTCTACCATCCAGCAGGTGTTTCGCATTATAGACTACATTTCCTCTTCCCTTGAGCGAAAAGAATTCTGTCCTGGTGCAATCTTGGACGTCACTCAAGCATTTGACCGAGTATGGCATTCTGGACTATGCCATAATAATATAAGCTCAAATCCATATTCCCAAGTACCATCTATCTAATCCTTAAATCTTATCTCTCTAACCGATTCTTTAGGGTCCGGCAAGGATCAGATTACTCCGAACACTTCCCTGTGAAAGCGGGCGTTCCACAGGGCAGTGTGCTTGGACCTATCCTTTTCACCCTTTACACTGCGGACATCCCCACCCATCCTAATACCCTACTGGCCCTATTTGCAGATGACAAAGCGATCCTCACTTCCCATCCTGATCCTAAAACCGCTTCCAATAATCTACAAAACCACCTAGATGCCATTCAGCACTGGTGTAGAAAATGGAGAATTAAGATAAATGAGTCCAAATGCGTACAGGGAAATTTTCAACTAAGAAAAGATTCCCCCTCTAATGTCACATTTAATAGTATACCTATTACCCCTCCTTGATTCAGTCCGTTACCTTGGGTTCCACCTTGACTCACGACTTAATTGGAGCCAACATATAAAAATCAAACGACAAGAACTCAACAGGCGCTACGGACTCTTTTACAGACTAATAAACAGGCGTTCAAAGCTCACAACAGAGAATAAACTGACTCTATATAAAACACTAATACGACCGATCTGGACATACGGTGCAGAACTCTGGGGTGCCGCTAAGCCTTCCAACATCCAACGTATTCAATCCTTCCAATCCAAAATCCTAAGAGTTATTGCAAATGCTCCATACTACGTCTCGAACTCTACCCTACATCAAGATTATAATATCCCATTCGTCCAAGACTTCATCTCCACTCGCTTCAAGCTCCTCCACTGTAAACTCCAATTTCACCCTAATCCATATGCCCACTCCCTGTCATCGGACTCCAACCCCTATGATCCACCCCGACGACTAAAAAGAAGATGGCCCCGTGACCTCCTGGGGACATAATCTGTAAATAAATTGAGAGTGGTGTCATTGGTCACCTTCTCTCCTCATGTGATTGATATTGTTTGTCATTTTTTTTTCTCTAATTCATTGTGGTGATCAAATTACAAAATGTTTTAATTTAGCAGAATGTAATAAATAAATAAAAGTTTAAAAAAAAAAAAAAAATTTGGAGATAGTTAACTGGCCATCAAACTTTATGAAGAAAGATTGGTTGGGGATTTGAAAAAAATAAATAAAATTGTAAGCATAAAAGTTTTTATTATTTTCAACTTTTCAGCCTAAATTTCAGGGCCATGGGGGTCGTCTTATCCATAATAACAGTTTTATTCCCTTTTTGTAACATATAACAATGATTTTATTGTATATTTTCAGGAAGGAGTGGAATAATTTAAAGTCAATGAGGAAGTTGAAAAAGAAAAAATGGATGTTATGGTTGGTCAGAGTTTAGAGGTGATTGGTTATTATATTGGTGACATGAGCCGTGTAGGCTCTCTCTCTTCATCACTTATTTTCAATAAATTATCCCTATGAATAAACACAATGTCTTTTAGGTTATAGGGTGAAAATGTTATTTCCTAAGCTGAGAATGTAGGTCACATTAGAAGGAATATTGATGAAAGAAATGTTATGAACAACCCCAATGTCCTTTTGGCCTAAATTGCGGGGATTCACCAGAGAAAATGGAGTGAAGGGGAGAGAGAAAGAGAGACTCTTGCTCTTTGGAAACTAAATCATGACTAATTTTATTTCTTCAAATCCCAAGTTTGAATTACCGGCTAATCCTTCATCGTTACTAACTAAGTTCTGTAATAGTTAAAATAAGACAGGGGTGTATTTAAATTTAATTGCATTTAAAAACGGCTAATATTACTAATTAAAAGTTTATCAAAAAAATTATGGAATATAATAAGAGTAAAATGTCATTTTTTGGTGCATAGCTGCGGCTAGTTGACAATGTGATGATTCTTCATCAGATTTTTATGGTGCTTAGTCTTGAGGTACTCGAGAAAATAGAATGCTTTTGAAAAAATTTGAAATATTTCATTTCTAATAACAATTTAAGAGTTTGCATTAAAATATACAACTTCATGGCATAAAATGTAAGATACCTTCAGTGCTAGCAATACAGATACTCCATAAGTCATTATGAATATTTACTCGTGTATTCTATAAATTTTTAAGGAAAACAAGTTTTAGGAAAGAAATTTAAGATTTACCTGTATGAAATATGTGTCTGCAAGTGCACAGACCTACGAGAGCAAAGTTCCTGCCTTTATAAGATTAATATAGTCATTTATTCCCTTTTTATTTGTTTAGTTTCAATTAAATCAACAAATATGGAAAATTAATTTTGTTTTATCTCCTTTTTCAAATTGTTACTTTTTCTAGCTATTGTCCAACACAAGTTAGCCTACAATCAAATTTAAGGTAATAGCTGCTTCTATAATTTTTTATAATTTAAAAATTTCTCAAGTATCATAAAGGCAGGAAACCATAACAAAGGCTTTTGTAATTCATTTAAATGAGTGTTTTAATACACTAGTAATTATACACACTTTTCAAAATTAAGTGTAACGAGAGAGTGGCATGGGGCCTTTTACACTATAGAGGCAGAAATAATTTATCACTTAAATTAATATTTTTAATTGAATAATCTCATAATAGCTATAAAATAGTAGGTTTTATTGTCTTTAGTCCTTAAATAGGATTAAAGCCTATTTAGCTGCATAAGATACATGCAGATACATAAGGAGACCTTTAATGTATAACTAAGAATTCCACCAAAAACATAAATTTAAACAATTATTTATGTGTATTTTTTCTTTGGAGGAGGAGGGATGGAAAATTAAGGAATGTTCTTAACATTCCTTAATTTAACCTTTTGGTGAAAACATACATACTTTAATAATAAGTTGGACACTAAATAAACTCAAAAACCAAAAAATTGTGCCATTACCAGGATGAATAATGTGCATCATCATATTAGAAAGTTCAAGAGGTTGTTTGGTATACTGAGTAGAAATTGAAGCAGGCATAATTAGAGCATATGCACAAGCGGAGATCTACCTGTCCTGGGACTGAAAATTAACAAAGTGATGGAAAGTAGTCTTTTAAAGGCATTAATATAGAGGTAAGATTACATGAATGATATTCAATATACAGAAACAGGGATTAATGACTATTAGTGAATTCCAAGGGACGCAGCTGTTGAAATAGTTCTCAAGACAGATATCTGAAACTATTTTCTCCAATCATACCTACTAGACAACAAAAATTAAATTCACTATAATTTATATACATATATAAATGTGTGTGTGTTTAAGAGGGGGGGGGGGGGGGAGAGAGAGAGCACCTACAAGCATATTTTTGGCATAGGACATTTAAATGCAAAATGAAATGCTAAGTTTGTTATTTAGTAAAACCGGACCAAAAGAGGTGAAGTTCACTTAAATTGTCATGTCAAAAAAGGTTTTTTTTTTTTTTAAGCAGCGAGCATACTATTTAGTTCAATAAAACTCAACAGCAACTTGTAAATTTAAAAAAAAAGTAGGAGTGACTCAGAAATATTGAACATTTAGGAGTATGTGCCTGATCCCTGAAATCCAAAATTTTAATTTTATGTGAACTAGTGGCTAGTAATTTTAGTTTCTTTAAATCAAATTTGGCACGTCAATTGAAAATGTAAAATGAAAGGCTGAGATTATTATAGAGCGAAATTGGACGAATAGGAGTGGGGCTTAAAAGATGAAATATGAAGTTAAAGTACAATGTTCAGTTTTATGCATAAGGCTTAATATTCAGTTTAGAGCAATGAAACTGAACGATTTTTTTTATTGGAATGGAAAGTGCAAATGCAATTCATGAACTACAATGCTGAAAAATTTACTTAGTTCACGAAGGTTTCAGACATTTTTGGCCTTACCAGTTGAAAAAAATAAAAGAAAAAGATAAATAAAAATTGACTTTAGATCGACCAAAAGCCTCCTGCTTCTAGAGCTAAGGCTACCAGATCCTAGCTTTATACTTAAATACCTTTAATAGTGAGCATTTTTTTATTTTAGGAAATTTCATACAATACCAATTAAGCTTACGGTACTATTTTTTTAAAATATATTTCTACTCACAGTACAGAAGATAGTAATGATTTTTATGTTTGTGCTTCCCCTTTACTTGGCAGATTTTAATGATTTACAAGAAGAAAAAAACCAAATAAATTACTAAATTTGATTTCTCTGTTTTTGTTCAGCTCTCCTAGTTATACTTTTCCACATCCATAATTTATTTAAAATTATATCCTAAATGAATTTAATATTTTGTAATTTTCTGAAAAAGCCATCTAGAAAAAATGGTGCGAAACAGCACTGTTCTATTAATAAATTAAGGTTTTGCTTTAAGCATTCATTCTTCATGACAAACAACAGGATAATCAAAAATAAAATGAATATTTCTTTAAAAGTGAAACAGGATGAACTTTGAAGAGAAAAATTTTATGGGTAAAAAAAAAAAAGATTATGTCTTCAGATAGAAAAATAGTGGGGGAAGCCTATCTCCAAACTACTGCAAGCCCGCCATTGGTTTTCGCTCTAACTACTCTTATAACTGTTGTTGAAAATCTATTTTGTCTATATAAAAGTTCACCTGTGCGCATTGTCCTCTGAGACAATCAAGTCAATATGAATGGACAATCATCGCCACTTTTAAGAAGTATGCTGTCTTCTTTTAATTCATCTGAAGGCGTCTATCAACAAAAACCACTGGTTCGCCAGGGTATGAAAATCTTAATTATCTATTGTTTATTAAGGCTTTGAAAAATTTTATAATAATATATATAATCATCTAATGAAATATATTATAGATTCAATTTCAGACAATATTATAAATATGGAGTTTTATATGATAATATATGTTATACAATTAATAGAGTGAAAGGGTAAAGCAAAAACTTGTTAACCATTTCATGACGTAATTTTGACGTAACACTTGTGCATGTTGACCTAGTTCTTAGCGTTCCATCTATTGTTTTCCATATTCCCAGTTATTGTCTATCAGTACTAGTAACAATATATGTTTTCACCTAAAAGTATCCTTTTTTTTTTTCCCCTTATTTATTATATTTGTAGCAATGGCCATGGTATTAATTTCCAAACACGTCTGGGACATGCGCAGTAGCCCTTTGCGTTATCAACCATGTACTTGTTTCAAACATGGATAGTATGTTACGCAACTATATACAGTTATTGGTTAAACCGTTTATATCAACAGTTTAACCTAGTTGTTATGCAACCGGTTTTCGGCATTTTTAGAAATAATGACTTACTACTTATTTCATTTGGATTCCAAGTATAAAATACACTTCTACGTTTACTATTTTATTTCATATTTGAGTATATGGCAAATTTATTTTAGATTTAAACGCTCCTTTTGCTGTAAATCTCTTTGAGTGTGGGAATATAGAAAAAAAAAAAAATATAAAATTTCAATTTAGAAATTCCAAATACTTTTTAAATTACATTCCAATGATCAACTATCAAAGAAGCCAGTATAGGAAGTGTTATAAACATATAGCAGCATATTTAGGGACAATTTTATATTTAGAATAATTAATAAGAATATCCCCTCTCGCCTTCATGATAGCCCTGAAGATAGCTTACAATGTAAGCCGAAACATTGGCAGATAATTTAAAAAATAGGCATTTTTAAAATTTTGTATTTTTTGGATCTACCATGACCAAACCCCCTAAAAAACATCCAATAAAATTTCTAGTTTGTCGGAAAGTGAATTACACTTTGATAGTTTTGAAACTGGGTCCTTTTGATCCATGTTATTGACCACAATTAAAAGAAATATATCTAATGTCTTTGGCCAGTTGGTAAAGTTCAAATTTTTATTAAAATTTTATTGAATGTATCACTAAGTTTTAAGTTGTTATATTATTAATGTTATGGAATCTTACTGGTTTGATAGTAGTATGCCTTTTATGGTTACATTATTCTCTTCAAAATACATGAGAATTATGTAGTTATTGAGGTAACAATTGTTATTGCAGGCATTTTATATACTTCTTAGTAAAAATAAAACAATGAATTAAAAATTACAACATGTATGATAGGATATGTTTTCAACGACTCTAATGCAGGCGATTAAGTGATAATTAGGGATTTAACATGATTTATCATGGTTATACTAGAAAGGCATTCAAGTAGGGCAGGACATTTAAATACTCCATTTATTTGTAAAAGTGATAGCCACCCTGTAACTACAAAATACATACTATGTCAAACCAGTAAGATTCATTCAAGAACATGAATATTATATCAAATTATGCATTTAATAAATATAGATAGATTGTTTAATCTTAAGGAAACTTTTTATATAATATAATATAGGAATAGCTTTTTATCTTAAATTTTCATTAATTGCTAGCTTCAATTAGATTTTCTTTAGTGGGCCTTTAAAGGAATCCAATCAGAGTTAAATGCAGAATAGTGTGGTTTCAATCTATAAAATCTGACTTATCATTGAAAGAAATTAAATATTTTTATCATTAGTTATGCATTGTTAATTAGGGTCTAAGTTATTGGCTCCTATCAGTTTCAAAACTATAAACACATAATCTACTTAGTAATATAATATAGAAATTGCAATTTAAAGAAAATACAAAATTTGAATTACCATAAAAGTTATGAAATGTATGATATGCCTAAATACATTGAGTTTCATATTCTATTTTATTAGATATTTACTTATTAAGTATTCTAAATATATTTTTGACCTGAATATATTGTTGGTTTTTCTTGACATTGACTTGAATTGAAACCCTCTATTAATAGTGACAGAGAATAACTAATAATTTTGTTAAAAAAAAAAAAAAAAAACTAATTATAAACAATTAATGAGAGAGAATAAAATAAAAATCTAACTGAGCTTGCTGGCTGGGACAGATAATTTTTTTTTTTTTATTCCCCCTCATTAATTGTTTAAAATTTACGTGGGATAATTAACCACAACCAAATTCATATTTATAAAGAAAAATAATAATATTGCATCAATTATTCAGGATAATTCTGTCAAATTATTTTTTATAATTTCTATTTGAATACTCAATTATTAAAAATTTGGGGTTTGGTCAAGGTTGATCCAAAAAAGTACAAATTTTAAAGAATCAAGCCGAAATGTTGGCAGGTAATTAAAAAAAAAATACACATTTTTAAAATTTGTATTTTTTGGATCTACCTTGACTGAATCCCAACAAAAACATCTAATAATAATATCTATGTTAAAAAAAAACTACATTTGATCAATTATTTGAATTTGTTCATTAGATGATAACAAATATCCGAAGGAGAAGGAGGCCCAGCTGATGAGGGAGCGTCCGCAAGTTGAAACTAGAGTAAGGGAGGCTCAGGATCAGATAGAGAGACTCAGGCTTGCTGAAGCATCCAATTATTATTAGAAGTAATGAATCTATATTGCTAGATCCCATTAAAATCCTTCTACATGTAAATAATCCTGTAATTTTTAACAAATGTTCTTATATATATATATTTNATATTTGGCAAAAATTTAAGCGTACTGGAAATTACACTCACAACACTTCATCTTATTCCCTGAGAAAATAATTTTTAAAAATTAAAATTAATTAATTAAGCAACCAACTAACACGAATGTCTTCATTTTTTCACTTTAGTTTTGACAAACCACCACGAAAGACAAGTGTAATCTAACTAACCATATTTTTCCAATTCTATCAAAGATAGGCATATTTAATATTGCTAGATCCCATTAAAATCCTTCTACATGTAAATAATCCTGTAATTTTTAACAAATGTTCTTATATTATTTTTTTTTTATTGCAAATTATATAACTGGCTAATTTATTGTTCCTGTGAAACCAGTTTTTCAATTACAAATGACTTGAGACTGACTAAAATAAATAGTGAATTTCTTATTGTGTTAAGTAATGTATAACTTGTATGAATAAAAAACCATTTCCTCATTAATCTTATATTTATTTTCCTGGAGGAGTAAGTAGCATTGTTAATATTTTTTATTTAATATTTCTGTTCATATCAAAAATTTCAGTTTTCAGTCATCTGGGTATTATTGTTTTTAACTTTCTTTCAAGATTTAAATGTTGATATGCAAATTAATTCACTTTAGAGTGTGCATTAAAAAAAATTCTTAGATAATATATTAATGTAGAATTTTTATTCATTTATACTTTATTCTTGTAGCACAAACAATGGAAATTAAAAGACTGTTATGCTGGTTTTCGTAACATTATCCTTGTTACTTTAAGGAGTTACATAAATGATAAATGACTACATAAATATTATTTTTTTGTGGTATTTTATCCCACGTAAATTTTACTAATTTTTAGAGCAAGGGAACAGAATAAAAAATCTAACTGTCCCAGCCAGGACTCGATAAAAAAAGTAAATAACGAGAGTCATTTAAACAGCTTGACAATGTCAGCTCCTCCGAGCATAAGACGATATATTCGTCTGCCTCGAAGATTGGACTTTTGACACTAGTGCAGGGAATTTAATAACTTATCAGACTGGTCCCGGTAACACAATTGGTAAATGCAACGGCCCGGGTAGCAGGAGATCCAGGTTCGAGTTCTGGCTGGGACAGTTAGATTTTTTATTCTGTTCCCTTGCACTAAAAATTAATAAATGACTACATTTCTTTTAAAAGCTGAAAAGGACAATGAAGGAGGAGAAAGTTAATGTTACTGAGGCTGACTCAAGAACTAACAGGAGGTGAGATTTGGGGGATGCACTTAATTGTACACAGATATAAATAGAACTTCATTCAAAAGGCTATTGAAACTGTCTACATCAATTATGAAACTAAATTTTTAAAGAAAAAAAATTAAATATGTAATTTTGAGTAAGCATCTTGTAGCAAACTTGACTAATAATTTTATACTTATAAATAAAAATTCATCTTAACAATTTTAAATAAAATATTTCAATAAATAG
>KZ807914.1:112826-129330 GCA_000696205.2 Oncopeltus fasciatus
TTTTTTTTTTTTTTTTTTTTTTTTTTTTTTTTTTTTTTTTTTTTTTTTTTTTTTTTTTTTTTTTTTTTTTTTTTTTGCATCTTCTCAGTTATTTGTTCTAGGTAGTTCTTGAAAAAATTAGAAAATAGGTAGAAGTTAACTTTAACTAAGCATATTTAAGCACTAAATGTTTTGGAATATTTGTGAGGGTTTGGCATCAAGTTTTATTTATATACATATATAGTAGTTATTATCAATTTGGTATCAAGTACATTGGATTTGATAAAATATTGAAATAATTTTCAAAAATGTGTGAAGAGAACTACTTTGCAAAAATCCATTGTTAAATAGAAGCTTTTATAGAAAATATAAGTACTGGATTATTCCTCATTCAATGAAGAATGGTTCCCTATTAGGGCTGGGTTCCCTAGGAGCACACCAGAAATCCTGTCTCATGATAAACAGTTGCAAGAAAAACCAACTGACCACTGAGCATTGAACCTGAGACCTTTGGCTTAGGGGTCCACATTAACCACCGTACTCCCACGAGGAGAATGAACCAAATAATAATAAAATGATGGAATCTAATGTTTAATGGCGAACAAAATAGTAAAATTGCCAACAAATAAAAATATTTGGCAAAAATTTAAGCGTACTGGAAATTACACTCACAACACTTCATCTTATTCCCTGAGAAAATAATTTTTAAAAATTAAAATTAATTAATTAAGCAACCAACTAACACGAATGTCTTCATTTTTTCACTTTAGTTTTGACAAACCAGTATGTAATAAAAAGTATCCCCTTACTAGAATCCGCCACGAAAGACCAGTGTAATCTAACTAACCATATTTTTCCAATTCTATCAAAGATAGGCATATTTAAGAGTAAATGAGGAATTTTATCTTATACACCCCAAGGGCAATTGAGTATGAAATACAAGCCACTATGTTTTGCTTTATACCGCCCGGTAAGGAAGAGCTCACCCATCTTAGACAACCTCATAAGTTTCATCTTTGACAAGTTTTTTTTTTTTTCATAACTAAAATAATGAATATATTATGATTATATATAAAGGTTTGCTATGAAAAGCCTAAAAACCGAATTTGGTTTCAATATGTTAAAAATTTGATGTCCCGTTCCAGACTCGAAATGACATTCATAAATTAACTTTCCCAATAAGAATTTTTTTTAATGTTATAAAATAACATTTTACACTAATATTAATGAAGATAACAAATTTTGGTCTTCCTTTAAACCACCTTCCTCCAAATCGATTTCTGACATTAATGAAATCATCTAACTTTGAAAAATACGCTAAATACTGAATTTGGTTTCAACATTATAAAATTTGTTGTTGCTGGAGCGAGAACAGTTGTGTATATGGGGGTAAAAAAAAAAATATATATATATNTATATATATATTGTAAACTTTTATTCCAACTTCTCTCTTATTCCAAAAATAAGTATTCTCCACATTAGTTGTATTTTTGTTTAAATAGATTTAAAGAAAAGACTATTGAGGTGTTCATAAAATGTTTCAGTAGAATGGTGAATAATGACATGGTATATTCTTCAGTCTCACTAAGAACTACATTCTCATCAGTATTTTTATATAAAATGTTAAGTTTTAGTTCTTCTCAATATGGGATTCGTTATACATTGGAGATATGGACACATGATAGCTTTAAAGTGTAATATAACAACTAAGTTCTTAAGAGCTCATAAAAAAAAAAGCTTTTGCAAACTATGGGAATGAAGGTGAAATATAAAATGTTCGTCACGCAGAAGCCTCCGGGATCTAAGCAGATTAATCATGTCTCATTAAAGATGGGTAAAAGAGTAAATTACAAAATTTAATTTACAAGTTGGAGAGTAGACAGAGCATAAGAGTTTAACCATTAAACACTTCTCGGGCTGGCCGAAAAGGAAGAAAGGGGGTTTTGCTCAGCTGTCGTACGTACTTTCATTAAGTTCTTCCTAAATAAATGTTTTTCATAAAAATGTAAGAAAAATTACATTTTACTCCTATATTCCATAAAATTGTTCTCAAATAAATATATTACAATTACAAATTTTGTTCTCCCACTAAACCTCTATTTCCTCACATAAATTCAGTAAGAAATAAAAAGCCTAAATAATGAGTTTGATTTCTATATTATAAAAATAAAAAGGCGAGTCAGACACTTGAAATTGCATTATAATTTTTTTTTTTTTTTTTTTTTTAGTGTTTCTCTTTTATTCACTTAGGGCCATGGAGGGAGGATTTGAACCTGCAGCTCCAGGATTTCGAGTGGGTCCAATGAGTTACCCTGGCGTACAAATATTTCATTCTTAATATGCAGTTGTTTTTTTTTTAAAGAATGTAAATGTTATCAATTATAATTTACACCTCTTGGGTTCTAATCTTACATTATATATATATTTAATCACTTGAAATTAACTTCAGTTTAATTACATACTTGACAATTAAGAGGTAGCTAAGATGTAAAGTTAAGAGACAGACAGCTGAGTTTTGGTTCAATTACCAATTTAACTTTGCTTTACAAATTCAGAATAAGGTCAATTTAAAATTTAATTGGTTAATTTAAATTGATGATGCACAGTTAGTTCTTTCTCGAAATAAAAATGACAGTTAATGAAGTGTTGAAACAGTTTTTATTCAAATATTTAATACCAAATAAACCTCTATACTACTACTGATTTAATTCTGTTGGTTTATTGAACTACATTTTCATCCAATTTTTACATACAATTTACTAATTTGTTGTGAAAATCAAATATAGATTTGCATTCATCTATTACAAATAAAATAATTGCCAAATTTTTAACACACTTATATAAAATAAAATGATTAACATTTTTGGTGCCTATTAACTATTAAATGGGTCAAATATTATTTTAAAAAAATTAAAACCTAAGTTAGAGATTCTTAACCTCTTAAAGATTTTATGAGGAGAGGATTGTCAGGAATTCTGTCTTCGTAGCTAAAGAATTTAAAACTAATTTGTAACCATAAAGTTTTTATTTTATTTTGGTGACAACCCAGTTTTAATTCTTCAGACCGCCATTCCTGACAATCCTCTCGGGTCAACAAATTTACCTCCTTAAATATTTAGATTTGTCTCCATTTGCCCAGAGGTTTGTAGATTAGATACCACTCCTTCATTGCTGTGACTACACTAGAGACAACAGATAAAAGAAAGGGGATATTTTTTCACAACTACAACAATAAAGAAGAGATGGTCTACCTATATACGATTATGGTATAAAGGATATTGGGTTTGTCAATTTAGTAGAGTTCAGTTTGGGACTTCCAAGATAAATACTGCAGATTTTTGTCTCAGTATATGACTTTTATTCAGAAATAAAATTTTCCCAGTGCCATGGGTAGTTACTTGTAATCTATAACCCACCCTCAAGAGTTGCATGGAAGATTAAAAAAAAAAAAAAAAGGATATTGATTAAAGAAAAAACCAAATAAACATTGACATTACTGCAGCTACTTCCAACTATTGCCCAGATCCAAGTATTTTAATTCAAATTCATTGAAGGCAAGAAATCCAAAATTATAACTTTTTTCCACCATATTTTAATTGCTTGGGAAGCAGAGGTATTTCTAAACACATACAAAAACAAAATTCGTTTCTCTGCCCATTGTAATTTTTTTATCAATCTATTATAGCTTAGCACTCAGGATACACCTTCCCATCATCAGAGCTAAGCACACTGAGAAAATTAAGATTTTTCCACTCTGAAAGTTTATGGTTTACTCTTACTGGTTGAGTAGTTTGCCAACCTTCGAGGTGAATAAATCTTAATTTTTCTCAGTGTGTTTAGCTCTGATGATGGGAACGTGTATCCTGAAAGTGCTAAGCTATAATAAATTAATAAAAAATTACATTGTGCAGAGAAACAAATTTTTTATTAATTTATTATAGCTTAGACCTTCAGGATAAACGTTCCCATCATCAGAGCTAAGCGCACTGAGAAAAATTAAGATTTATTCACCTCGAAGGTTGGAAACTACTCAACCAGTAAAAGTAAACCATCAACTTTCAGAGTGGAGAAATCTTAATTTTCTCAGTGTGCTTACCTCTGATGTAGGGATTGTATATTCAGAAAGGTCTAAGCTAATAAAAAATAACTTTTTTTAAAAATTCAACTAATCTTCCTATTTTTTTTCTATTATTCAACTAAGTAAAATCAAACAATTATGTAGACTTTATCATAGTCTGGCTACCAATAATAATAAACTGTCTTCAAAATTACAAATAATGAAGAGATAAAGAGGTGTGTATCAAACAAAAAGGAAAGAGTACACACAATTGCAAGAAACAATTATCATCAAAATTTATATTTTAGCTAAATTAAGAACATAACTAACATTTCTGTTATTCTTTTGAGAGTAAGAAAATTTAACATTTTAAAAATGAACCTCCTCACTTATGATCATATACTAAATTACTTAAAGAGATAAATCTCCATCCTATAATTAACTATTCAATATTTATAATAATAAAAAAATTGGTCCCACAACAAGCCTTAGAGGCCCAGGGGGGAAACATGTTACATTTTGTTCAATCTTGTCCTAGAATTACAGTCTAGAGAAGTTGTGTGATCAGCACACAGATTGGCCAGGATGGTTATTCCTTTTCAATGAAAAACAGTATCCAATTAGGGCTGAGTATTCCCAAATTCATCAGGAACCTTATTGTTCATTACAAATAAAAGGGCAGAATAATGAAAAAACTAACTGTGCTCTATGAGCGAGTATCGAACCTAGGATTTTTGGCTGAGGATCCCAGCATATTAACCACTCGGATATCTATGCCCTAGCTAAATATTGATCTAAGCATTGATATTTAAGTATGCGAATAAATAGCAAAACAAACAATGGCATTTTATGTTTTTTTATTAAAAAAATGTAAAATACAATAATATTTTGATACTTTATTAGCATAATAAAATTTAAAACTTAAGTGTATAAGGGAGGATTTGAACCTGCAGCTCCAGGATTTCGAGTGGGTCCAATGAGTTACATTTATAAATTATATTATAAGGATCTCATTTCTTAAAACTTCCTTGGTGTGGTACCGTAGTTTGGCTCTCCATAAAAGAGTCTGCTTTCAGTCTGCCGGGTGTGGCAAATTAATTTTTGCTATCCTTGGAGGCCTCTTGGGAGTAGTTTCTGACATAGCAGGATTACGGCCCATGTAGTGCAGAAGTCAGCACATTTGACCAGTTATCAAACAAAGCAAATTCAAATCCAGCCACGGTCTAAATTTTTTCTATTTAAAATAATAAGTTTAAGTTATGATTCATAGCTATGATTTCTTGATTAGATTATTGTACAAAGCAGCACATGAATATGAAATCCCTTGTTCATAAAAACTGGTGCAGTGTTTATTTAATTATGTTATTTTTTACCTGGTAGTGTAAAAGTGAGCACCACTGTGGAATAGGAAAATATTCAGATTATTTGATAATAATTCTATAGTTTTAAGTAATTATAATGAGAGAACTATCACTATGATTCTATTTTCAATGTTTTTTTTTTTTTTTTTTTTTTTTTTTTTTTNTAAAATTTAAAACTTAAGTGTATAATAATATATTTATTTTAATAATAAATTATTCATTAAACATATTCAAATCCCCAAAAGTTGTTGCATTACCAGGATCAAGAATGTGCATCATCATATCAGACAGTTCATGAGGTTGGTTAGTTTGCTGAGGGTTGGGATTATGGCTGCCAGAGTTAGAGCCCTGCTCATCAACTTGAGACTGTCCCTGCCAAGCCCAGAGTGTGTTGTTCTGTTGGTAGGGGGCCTGCGGGGGGCGGCTACCAGAAAGCTGAGTGTATGTGGAGGGAGAACGGGAGGGGCTCACCTCACTGTACTGGTATCCTTCACTTACAGGCTGGCACATAGCCCAGGGCTGAGAGGGGCTGCCTGGCTTGGAGAGTCGGGCACCCATCCCCTGCTGTCCTCCAGGTGATACATAACTGATAGGAGACTGAGTGGTCTCATAGCTGTAAACCTGACTGGGAGGGGCACGGGAGTCATTGTGCATCCCGTGGTGAGGCAGGTGTGAATATCGCTGCATGTTGGGGTCTACGCCTTGTTGGTAGTTGATTGTCTCTGGAGGGGTCTCAGTTTCTGTTGCAGTTTGGAGAGATTTGGCAGTTGTATTGGTGCAGACAATATATTCTACTTCATCTGTATATGGATTAAGGAAAGCAAAAGCTGAAGTCCTCAACCACAGCCATTCTCGGTTTTTCATTCTGAAGCGATACATCACAGACATAACTTGTCCTTTAAGTTTTACTACCTGCTCAAACGATTCTTTCATATGAGATTGGTCTTCATTATGGATGAAATCGAAACAAGATTTTCCCAGAAGTTCAGGAGGTGTGTAACCAACTATTGCAATAATCCTCTGGTCAATAAATGTAAATTTACCATCAACTGCATGTCGAGATATGAATTCAGTGTTACTGTTGGAACCAGTTAAGTCACTTGTGTTTGGTGTGGATGTGACTTGTAACCTACCAATTGCAACAAGGCAACAATGAGTAGTATCTTCCTCAAGTCCTCTGTCCATTTGTACAGCTGATAATGGGTGAGAGTCAAATTGGCTAGTTGGAGGCCAGTTCTTAATGTATCCAGTGCAGTGAACAACTGCATAATTGTTTCCATCCCTCGAAGGACCAAGAGAGTTACGTTGCTTGAGACGGTTCAAATGTCCAGCAGCTAAACTTTCAGGACCTACATTCCCAATCTTCATACGGCAGATGAATCCCCTCCTGGAACCCATGCACAACCTCAAGGAAGATTGATGGCCTTCTTTTTTAACAGTTCCAGTTTTCAAGTCCAAGATCCGTCCAGAGTTCTGTGGCTCTTGAGTTGAAAGCTGTTCTCTGACTTTTCCCAAGTCTTCAGGATGTAAATGCTCATATATGCTGCTTCCATACCAATCACTTTGTGACTGATTGAGAACGGGAGTGACTGAATCAGAAACATAAATAATACGCCCTGTGTCACATGTAACAACAAATAAAAAGCCATCTGCAGCCTCTAAGATCAAATGCTTTAATTCCTGATCAGTGAGGAATGAGGGCTTGTATGTACCATCCGAACTAGTGTTGCCTGTTCCTCTAAGAGCCTTCATATGAGCCACAGCCATTCGAAGAATGGTAAGCTTGTCAGGTTTACGAGCAAGGGCACTACAGGTTGGGACCATGTCCGAAAGTTCTGTTATATATGCTGTCATTTTGTTTCTTCTCCTTCTTTCAATTTCACAGTGATTCTCCCTACTTGCAAAACGCTCTTTATCTTGTAAGTTATCGTCTTCCATTCTTGAATATTTGTTTCCACTAGGGTCGTCGTCATTCGACCTAAAACATACATGTAAATTAAAACATATCCATAAAAACAGTTGACTTGAAAATAGTCCGACTTGGATGGGATTATTGTTAATTTTGTCTATCTGAAAATTAGTCCAACACTGAAAACAAATTCATACACTGATGTCATAAGAAAAAACTTTTTTTTTATACAACATTTTGCATATTCCAAAATATGCTAACAATAAGTGGAAGTTTCTCAGGGATAAGAATCCACATTTTAAGCTTCTATAGAATTAAAATGGCCTCTTTTGTCCAGAAGTACCTAATACCAAATATGTTCTGTGGACAAGTTTATTTTAATTGAATTACATTTTACACTTAATGAGAACAGTTCATGGAACACAAACACACAACCACAAATATATACATATATATAAAAGCTCAATTATATACTGTGTTTTAATATTAAAAATTATAGATAGTATAACTCAAACAACAAATAGATATATAATTTTGATTATCAGCCTATTTTCAGCCCCATTTATATTTTTCCCTATGTAGGATCATAACAAAAACAAACAAACCAGTTTTTAAGAGCTTTTGTCATGTTACCATGGTAAGTAGCTTGATTCCCTAATCTGAAATCTCAAAAAATTAGCAGTCCAGCCTAGGAACAAACCTGGTACAAGCAATAAGTGTACTAGCATCTTTGTTATGACTCCCTCAGAAAAAAAAAAAAAAAAGTTATTTTACAATAGTTTATTTTTGTATATATTTAATAAATAAAGAGGTGTGTATCAAACAAAAAGGAAAGAGTACACACAATTGCAAGAAACAATTATCATCAAAATTTATATTTTAGCTAAATTAAGAACATAACTAACATTTCTGTTATTCTTTTGAGAGTAAGAAAATTTAACATTTTAAAAATGAACCTCCTCACTTATGATCATATACTAAATTACTTAAAGAGATAAATCTCCATCCTATAATTAACTATTCAATATTTATAATAATAAAAAAATTGGTCCCACAACAAGCCTTAGAGGCCCAGGGGGGAAACATGTTACATTTTGTTCAATCTTGTCCTAGAATTACAGTCTAGAGANAAATTAAACAATATTATTAAATTTATTATAAAATAGTGTTAAACTCATGAAGTTACAACTATTTTTAAATGTTAAAGAGTCATTTAACCCACTTAGAGACCTTTAATCATGTTCATATTGTAATGAAGGGCATACCAAGAACAAGCAAAACAAATTTTCAACTTCATCAAAATCAGAACAGTATCAATTTAAAATACTATAGCAGGTTAGTTATTTTTCAAAGAAATTAGTAAATAAATGGCTTTTACATTTTCTTAGAATCCCCATAGCCACCAACAAAAATAATTTACTCACTAAAAGAGAGGTATAACAGTTTGGCTGCAAGAAGAGTTTTATTCATTTAATCTCCTTAGAATTGACGGATCAAGCTCATGTGAATTAGGCACATTGCTGAAACAGACAAAACCTAGATTTCATCAAATTTGGTTCAGCTGTTTCTGAAACATTTTCTGCATGGCGTTTAGTGAACATCTATTTTTCATAATTATTGGATTTTTGTACTTTAAAAGTATTGAAATGTAGAACATTAAAATCTAAAAGAGTATAAGAATTAGTTTTTTTTTTTAAATGATTACAATAGTTTATTTTCGTACTTTAAAAGTATTGAAATGTAGAACATTAAAATCTAAAAGAGTATAAGAATTAGTTTTTTTTTTAAGATGATTACAATAGTTTATTTTCTATCAAGAAATGAACTAAAATTAGTTACCTTCAGCCTACGAGGAATCTAACAATCAGAATAGGGTTCACTGCTAGCAAGTGAAGAAAAGAAAAGTACTTATCTTGACTTCTCCAACAGTCGACCTAGTTGGGGCAATATAAAAGTCAGAACGAGGAAGTTTAGCCAGGTTCCAGTTCATTGTACAGTTGTAAAGACTGAAGGTAAAATGAAAAAAAACATTTGTTTTCTTTTTAATAACATTACACTGCACAACAAAAATATATTTTTGGAATGTTTCCTACACTAAATTAGTCTATTTCTACTAATTTTGGGGTGATAGAAACGAAAATAACATTGACAAATTTTTATTTGCTCTGGTTTTTGAGATATACAGCACTTAATCTTAAAGAGTAGTTATACTATACGTGAAAAGTGAAAGTACAAAAAACAATATTGTTATGTTTCTTTTAGAATATTTTAAGTACAAAATTGATAAAAAAANCTATATTATATATATATATCAAACAGGGCATTCAATCTAATTCAGCAGATGACGGAATCAAAAAATGTTAGAGATAAAAGCTGTAGTTCTACATCCCTACTCATATTATCCATATCACTTTCCATTTTGTTCATCCATCTATTTCTTGAATGTACTTTTCTTCTTACCCTATGGTTTCTCACCTTTAAAAGCATCCTTTTGGGCCATATCTTACATCCTTTCGACATAACCCAATAACAATTTTCCCTACTATGTCCAAGTTCTTCAAAATCTTGTCTATCTCCCAATTTCATCTCATTCCCTAACTAGCACCATCGTGGAAAGCAAAGGTGAACAATGTGTTTAATAGAGAGTCCTGTTGCCAAACTCCATAGCTTATTTAAAAATGTTTACTGCATATGCTCCTAATTATCACCTTCACAACACTTCCTTGTAAGGTCATCTCTATCAATCTGATAATGTTCCCTGGTACTCAATTTTTCTTTAAGGCATATTTATTGTATAATTGTACAATGTATTTTTACACATACAAACAATGCAATAGTAATAAAGTTAAAGTCTATGTTTAAAGCTAGTTATCAATATCAGAGGTTCTTCCCCTCCTCAAATATTGAGAGTGCTTTTTACTTTCCTTATTTGTAACTAATAAAAAGTACCACAAAAAGTAAGAAAAATAAAACAATTGGATAAAAACTGAAGTTTCATTTTCAAACTTTAAATTTAACTTAAGAGTCAATGAATATTTGTATTTGAACTTCATTTAATCTCCACTTCTAATGTTTCCATTGAGTATTTAATAAATAATTTTTAAACAACAGGTAATACGTTTCAATGGGTTTTAACACTTGCAATTGATAAACAAAAATTTTTGCAATAAAATAAACATTTTTGATCTACAAACCCTCATTCCTGACCAAGAAAATTATACAGTTTTGTCCACAAATTATAATACTCATATTATTGTTGACCACAAAGTGTTTTATTGACAATAGTGGTTGCTGAAGTTTTTACAATGCATTTAAAAAGGGGCGGGATTCAGAAAAACCCTTACTTCTATAGTATTAGATTAAGTGCTACTAATTAACAGATCATTAAAATTCCCCTAATCATATTTAGTGTTACAGATAAACCACTACTCTTCTAAATATTCAAATAAGTCAACCAATGCATCTAAAATTAATTAAAAAATTAGTCAAAATTCAAGATTTTAATTTGTGATCCTCCCGAATTATTTAAGCCCTTTTCTGACATACTGATTTAATAACTATACAATTCAATGAAGAGAAACATGCATTTTGAAAAATTGAAATTTACATATTTTCTTTTTTCAATAAAATTCTCTGGAGAAGTTTCTCCTGACATGGACACTGCATACACTAAAAAATGGTAAAATTTCTGAAATTGTCTCAAAGCAGATTGATAATACTAAACTAATGAACTCAGCAGTCAAGTAGAGCAAGAAATGTTAGAAATTATCGTGCCAGAAATGTTAGCCAGATAAGCAGGAATGAAATAAGATACATCGGTTTAAACAAAGAAGATGTATCACACTTAATTAGCCAACAATATGTCGTAAGGTCTGTCCTTAGTATTCTTTAAAGCAGCAGTCACATAAATAAAATATCTTGAGATTCTTGAGCTAGTAAGAGATGTTTAAGAAGTCAGCTATAACCTAGTTTAAATTGTTTTTTAAATGGAGTCTTAAATCAATACAACATTAAAAAGTAATTATAACTTAATGATTTAAAATAGCATACTTTTAAATAATAATTTAAACTTATTAAAGCATTAAAGTATAATGTCCAGGATCTTTACAGATGGAAGGTATTGACAAAAGTGACACAAAACCTTTAACCTTGAAATAGCAATCTTATATTAAATAAACGCTACTTATATTAAAAAATAACAGTTTGTTAGAAAATAAGGAACCAAAAAACAATTTTCCAGTGACTTTTCAAAGAAACTGTTGCTAGGGATACTGAATGCTAAGACCAGGAATATTATTTTGCAAAACATTAATGAATACTTCCTGGAGATTTTAGAGGTCAGTAATAATAAAAACCATTATGCTTAAATATTCTATTTATATTTTAACAATTGACTTTTTTTCTTTTTATTATCACATTACTAATTTTAAACTTCAGAAATATAATCTGTTTAGTAATCTAGTTGATCAATTATTCATAACAACATAGAATAATATTATATCAGCAATAATATAGCATTGGTGTGGATTACTCATTTTATTTATTCACTTCAGGTTCAATAAGCTTTAAGTTAAAGTAACTAGTTTAATAAAAATTAGCTATAAGTTTAAATTATTCCTGATTAAAATTTAAAGCTGTATGAAATCTCATTAAATGAACAGATAGATAATTACCCATGATAATGAATGAATAATGTTATATCTAGCATTAAACCAAACACTGCTCATTAAAGAAGTAAAAAATATATACAAATTTTCACATTTAACCCATGTAAAAGAAAAAATATATGATGATTTACTAGTTAACCTTGAACAAGAAAATAATAGTTAAATTTGAGGCAAAAAAAAAAATATATAATTTTATCTATAATGGTCTAAAAGACTACATATTAATTTTTTTTAAAGCTTAATATACATTTAATAGTCATTGAAGACTATTAATGTTTATTAAGCTTCAATTTATTTGGTCTAAAGTTTAAAAAATAAAATAAAAATTGGTACAAAGAAAGTCATATAATACAAATGTAGATAAGACTGAATCAAAATATAGTGAAATTTAAGGAAATTGGAAGAATCAAATGACACCTTTAAGTCCCAGAAGAGAGGAAGAAGCTGTGAGAATACAAGTTATGGGTGAGAATTTCAACAAGGACACTCATGAGACTCCTTAGCAATATAGATGAGTTAATTATATTTCAGGAAGCATACCTCCACCCATTTCTAATGTCTTCATAATACTAGGAACAAATGAAATATTTACCTTTACATAAGTTTTAAAATAAAACTTTAAGAAAGCTATTAAAAAGTAGTTATACATGAAACTCAATTATGAGAAAGTAAATATGTAGTAGAATTTTAATGATTATTCTAAAGGAATAGTCTTTTTCAATGTCAAATATTAATTTTAAATAAAATTAATAATTATCTAGTTAATAGTTATTTTTTATGGGAAAGATAATTTAACAGATTTTTCTTCATTTTCTTCTATTGTTAGTAAAACAATTTTCCCAAACTGTGTTATTGAAGAATTTGATCAATAATTATATCAAAGTACATTTGTGGTGTCTTTTGTCCTTATCAAACATTGAATCATTTTGGGGCTCTTACAAAATCCACTAATTATTTTTGGGATTATATTTAACTANTTGTAAACTTTTATTCCAACTTCTCTCTTATTCCAAAAATAAGTATTCTCCACATTAGTTGTATTTTTGTTTAAATAGATTTAAAGAAAAGACTATTGAGGTGTTCATAAAATGTTTCAGTAGAATGGTGAATAATGACATGGTATATTCTTCAGTCTCACTAAGAACTACATTCTCATCAGTATTTTTATATAAAATGTTAAGTTTTAGTTCTTCTCAATATGGGATTCGTTATACATTGGAGATATGGACACATGATAGCTTTAAAGTGTAATATAACAACTAAGTTCTTAAGAGCTCATAAAAAAAAAAGCTTTTGCAAACTATGGGAATGAAGGTGAAATATAAAATGTTCGTCACGCAGAAGCCTCCGGGATCTAAGCAGATTAATCATGTCTCATTAAAGATGGGTAAAAGAGTAAATTACAAAATTTAATTTACAAGTTGGAGAGTAGACAGAGCATAAGAGTTTAACCATTAAACACTTCTCGGGCTGGCCGAAAAGGAAGAAAGGGGGTTTTGCTCAGCTGTCGTACGTACTTTCATTAAGTTCTTCCTAAATAAATGTTTTTCATAAAAATGTAAGAAAAATTACATTTTACTCCTATATTCCATAAAATTGTTCTCAAATAAATATATTACAATTACAAATTTTGTTCTCCCACTAAACCTCTATTTCCTCACATAAATTCAGTAAGAAATAAAAAGCCTAAATAATGAGTTTGATTTCTATATTATAAAAATAAATAAACGAAACTGATAAAGCTATTTATTTGAAACTAATCTTTAAAAAGGAAACATCCAAGCCATAGAAACAAGCACTTGCAATTAGAATTAAACACAATTTTTAACTTGCCTTATCATGTAAACATCAGCCATTCTTTAGATGGTTTCATAAATAAAAAGGACTTTCCAGCTATTTACTTAAAAAGAGGAATGTTCTCTTATTTATCTTATAACACATATTATTGTTGACATGTCAGCTGTGGTTAAAAAAACATTTATAACCTCCCATAGTGTTATATCATAATTAGAATGACCTTATATGAAATAATTATATAGCAAAATCATTTTTATTTATCTTTTTTATAAATAAATAATAACAACAAAGATAATATTCGACGTGCGGAATAGAACTCAGTAAAATATAAGATGAGAATATTTTTGTGATTGATTTGTGTGATATATTGTTATATAATAACATTCTCAATAAGTAATATCCTTAAATTTTTCGTTAAAATAAATTTTTGTAATAAACTTTAATTGTTAAAATGTTTATGAAAAAATTTTTTTTGTGTGAAAAATTGAGACAAATAAAGACCTATATCAATTAAAATATCTTTGAAGAAAAAGCCTTTCTTCAATTTTTCTAATATATTTGAGAGAATTTGTATTGATAGCCATAAAATATCATTTCAATTTAAAATTTCTTTAAATCGATATCATAGTAATCGAATATGCTAAACTGGGAGGTTAAACAGCCTTTACTTTGAATTCGGTGACAGTTGCTCTTAGTTGTCAAATCGTATTTAATTACTATTTGAATGGAAGAAAATCAGAAAATGTTTACTCTGAAAAAGTGGAATGCTGTGGCAATGTGGAGCTGGGATGTCGAGTGTGATACATGTGCTATTTGCAGAGTTCAAGTTATGGGTGAGTTGCTTGTTGTCATTTTTATCTCTTTCTTCTATTAATGAAGACTTTCTGAATTCGTTTATTCATCTACGTACGAAGAATTTAAATATCTAACTTTTATTTTACTTATAAACGTAATAATTTTTTTTTATTTTAAGTTTGTTAGATTCTTTCGTTTAAGTATTTAGCTTCAAGACAATTATGATGTCAATTTTCATTTCGAGAAGATTCTGTTCAGGTGGAATTTTTCAGAATAATTTTAAAGTTGTATACAAAAGGCTGATGAATAAAGTTATCACTTGTATACATGTGTAGGAATGCGTAAGATGGAATTTGTTGCTATTCATGCTCTTCAATAGTTGCTTTTTCATTATAGAAACTTAATCTAACTTATAAAATTTAGTTCACCTGGAGAGTCCTGCTGTACAGAGTAACCTCTCATAATGTGATCTACTTATCTCTAGTGCTTTACCACCCACCCACAATATTTTTCGGGGGGGTTGGGGGTCCTCCTATGCAATTTTGCAAGGCAAAAGTTTGTAATACTATGAGAAAATAGAGAATCTATGCTAATAGTGCCGATAATATTTCATTATTAAAAAATAGTAGATTACAATGATTGTGATTAATTATGATAATATCATTATTCATTACTAATTCTTACTTAAACTAAACCGTTAACGTATTAGGGTTCTGTTGTTTGCTGATGTTCTGTAAATGTGCAGAGATAAGAAGAGGCATATGCTACTTAATTTCAGTTAATCAATTATCTTGACCCAATAAATTATGTGATAATAAAACTGGTGAAAATCAGTGCTCTCTATCACAAGCTGTCCTACTGATTGTCTATTGCAGCTTGGATTTCTACTGTAACCTCTACCTGACAATCGTTATTAAATATAAATAGTAAACTTTCTCATATATAGGATTTTTGCTGATCTGCAGAAAGAGCTTCATGTGTATTTCGACCTCTGAGAAAAAATAAGGGGTTCCCCCATTTATGGCTTGATTTAATTTTTAATAGTCTTATACTCTGTTGACATTTCTTAACAGTGTAATCTATGTGATCTTTCCAGTGTAATCTTTAGGCCCAGAAATTAGTGGCAATCTTTGAAATTGTTTACACATCTGTTCAGTAATAGTTTTGAAGGTGATTAAAATGGTGTACAACAACCATTTTAGACTCAGAAGACCAGTGCCCTTAATCACAAGCCTACTGATAATCCTACTGATAATGTCTATTTCAGATTATATTTCAACTGTATTCTTACTTGACCTGTATGATCCATTGGATTATACTTTGATTTATACTAAATAATCCAGTGTTAAATGACCTTCTCTAAAGCTGGCCTGTTCGGAGCAAATTTTGATATTCTAGGATAATTATAAGACAGTAATTGACCATAGCTTTTTACAACTTCCTAAGGCAGCATGATAAGGATGTTGGCCAGCAGCTGTTTGGGTCTTCTGGGTTAGTATTAGGTTATGACAGGCATCATAATTGATCTGACTTAGAATACAAATTTTTTCTCCTCAGCGGATTGTATAGAGCCACACTTTATAGGAAACAGAAATAATTGTATATAATACATCATCTTTTCTGGGGCTAAATGGTTTTGACTTTAGATGGAGACATTTTTAGTTTATTGTCAGATCTTTGTTGTAGGGAAGAGATTTCAGAAGTTCACAATGAAAGTTCAAGATGATAAGCTTCCTCCGTGTCCTTTATTTTTTTAAATTGCTCATAGTAGATTTCTGATTTAAAGGTGCGACAGAATTAATTTTGTTTTTTAACAACACTACTTCAATTTAATAATATCACTTTTTGGTAATTTATTTTTTATAATAAATAATGTAGTTAGGTTTCAAAGTTTTTAAAATTATTTTTGCAACATATATATATATACAACAAGGACACT
>KZ807914.1:141173-153569 GCA_000696205.2 Oncopeltus fasciatus
TTATTATTATTCTACTGTAAATACTTTTAATCTTCAGTCTTAAGTATACTATGATATCATTACACCATTTTTCTTTTAGCAGTTCTTAGTATATGAGTGCGTGACTTAATGTAATATATGATACCAGTCTTATTGTAAGGTTTGTTGAGTCAAGTTCCCTGTCCAAGAGACGGCCAAAACCCCACCCCCCGATCACCACCACGGCCACGCCCGGCTGCTCTCCTTGCTATGCTCTGCGCTGTAAATAGATTCCTAGCTCTACAGGTGAGACGCGTACACCCCCTGCCAACCAGAGTGCTCGCGTCTCTCCAGAGCTCGGGACCTAAACGACGGTCCAGAGAGTCGGGAATAGCCGAGGACATGCGACCACGAGAAGAGAGGACCCGACCGTACTAGGCTGTGATTTGTCAGTATTAGAATTGGCACCTAAAGATGCCACAGCTAATTATTCAGATAATTCTTGAATGTTCACTTTACTTTTATTTTTTGTATTAGCTTCTTTAAGCCAATTTTTAATGTCTAAAAACATTGCGAAATAAATTACTATTAATACTAATCTATTTAGTAAAAAATAATTTAAGGAAAAGTAAAAGTCATTGATTGATCAGATGTCTATGAAAATAGACCGTTCTCAGTTTGTGAGTCAGCATCCAAAAGTAATTTAACATGTATGTTAAATAGATATCTTTTATTTTGTCAGTGACGCCCTTTCTTTTCCTGTTGCACTTTTTTGATTGAAATTTTAAATATATATCTCTTGTGTACTACTTATATACATCTTAATATCACGTTGTTATTAGCTGAGATAATTCTAATTGTACCTGACATTCTTATATATATATATATNGCAACACACACACACACACACATATATATATATATATATATATATTTAGCAATCATGAACAGGTGGGATAGAGAATGCAGTGCACACACAGAAAGAAAAAAATCACAAGAAGTAATATTTTCGGGTATACCTAGCCCATCGTCGGTGAGAAGTGAAGAGATACTAGATACTACACTCTCTATCCTACCTTTTCTTGATTTCGACATATCACAGCCGCGAGTGTTTCACTTTCTGTATATACTTTCTATATATATATCAGTCGTGTGTTGATTTTCTTCCTTTAATTATAAAAATAAGACTTGTTATTAGGTACTTTTCTGAAATCCATTAATTATGAAGCGTAGAATGTATTTAGCCATTAAAAAAAATATAAAAATAATACTTTCTATTTTTATATAAACATAACCCCTTGAAATTCAGTTAACCTAGACTGGATCACATTTTTTTAACTATATTTCATTATTGGGCATTTTTCGGACTTGAAACACACCAGTAAAGAAGATGGGTTCTTCTGTCGATATGTTTTTGGGATTGATGGCAGCCGATAAATTAAAGAAGTTGATTTCCTTATCCCCAATGATCTACCCTCCCACATTCAAAATATTTCTTCAGAGGGGGGGGGGGGGGGTCTCTTATGATCTAACCCCCGAATGCTTTATACGAAGCAATATCCCTATGCAATAAAATGGAATAACAGATTAAAATCAGGAAAGTCATATTACTCTTCCACTTACCATTCTTTTAATCAATTTAAGAGAAAGGAATAGCACTTCCTTTTTTTTTTCTTTTTCTAAAAAGTAAATGTACCCATTATTATTTTTATCAACCATGTTAAACTTGTTACCCTTGATAATAAATCAGCATGGATAACAAGTACATCAAAGCAACTTGCACTTCTAACTTTAAAACATTTTAAAAAAATGTTTGAAGATGAAAACATCCATTTTTCTCATTATGTTTGTGTTTGAAATTCATTTGTGAACGATTCAATGTCACTAAGATGATTTTAGTTGGGGTTCGGTCAAGGTAGATCCAAAAAACACAAATTTAAAAAAAATGTATTTTTTAATAAAGGATTATCTGCCAACGTTTCGGCTTACATTGTAAGCCATCTTCAGGGCTATCATGAAGATGAGAGAGGACGTCCTGTCCCTAAGTTCACATTTCCATGACCGAACCCCAACTAAAATCATCTTAGAATAATATCTACGGTCAACAAACTCTCCTTTTGATTAAATGTCACTTTCACTTTACAAGGAATCTTTACTTTTGTAATCAGATCCTTTTGATTACTTTCCATTCATATCAACAGTAACATGTCAATCACAAATGAGTCAATCGCTGTGTGTCTCTATCCTTAAGTCTTGGGATCGACATTAGCGCTACGGTTGGGTAGGGTCAGTTGGTCAGAGTATCCGGGGAATGACGGATAAGGATTGCACTGACCTGCTGAAGGGGGCAGCGCCATTCGACACCGCCTCCGCCGTCTTCAGGAAGGACGTAGACCGACAGGGAGTAGTGGGTGTCCGCCCTCATGAAGACCCGAACCATGCTGATCTGAGATTTGATCCCCCTCGGCCTGGACGAGACGCTCGACCAGTCTTCGCTGTTGTTCGACGGTCCTGAGTTCGAGCCCATTTTATAAAGTCTCCCCCACTCCTTCGGATACAAAGGTCGCGCGTTCTCGCAGGGACACCGTCCTTAGAATTCTTATCAGGCTTCTAAAATTTCTTCTCTCCCGCCCCTGCCTCGGCTTCACCAATGTTATCGAACATACAATACTTATTTGAACTAATCCTGACTAGTATTGTAGTCCACTCTGCCATTTCTTTTTCAAATATTGTAACTCTGATAACCTTCTTAGTTCTTTTTTTAATTTTTACCTTTTTTCAAAGAGAATCATAGATATTTGAACATCTGAAAACAAAGTTTCTTATAATCGATAAATAAAATAAAAGTCTGTCACGTAGGAGCAGCCATAACTAAACAGATTACGAATTTTAAATTAAGTATGGCTCAAAAAAGATTAAATAACTAATTTCACCTTAAAACCGAAAAATGGCTGGTTCTTGGCCGCCTGAAAGGAAGTGTCAGAGTAAAGCATTCCATTATTTACCGTTTCTTCTTCCGGGTTGGACCGTGTCAAATTGGTGTTATTTGCCGAGCTTTCGCACATAATGTGATGGCTTCTTCAGGGCTGAAAAGAGAATGAGAGTAAAAGAGAGATTTTTTAAAAATCCAGGTGGTATATAATATTATAAAAATCTCTCTTTTACAACTCTCATTCTCTTTTCAGCCCTGAAGAAGCCATCACATGATGTGCGAAAGCTCGGCAAATAACACCAATTTGACACGGTCCAACCCGGAAGAAGAAACGGTAAATACTTCTGACGACCGTCGAAGCCTACGTGAACATTCCATTATTTGTTACATTCCTAAATATCCCCTTTATTAAACGCCTATGGAAATTTTATAATATAGTATATCGATAGTAAAGAATTTTTGTTGGGGTTCGGTCATGGTTAATCCATAAAAATTAAATTAAAAAAAAAAATGTTTATTTTATGTTATCTGCGTGTTGTCATCTGGATTAAATGTCCATGACTAATCAGTCTAATTAGTCTAATGACTGATTAGTCATGAACATTTGATCCAAGTGACAAGAAGTCCCCTCTCGCCTTCATGATAGCCTTGAAGATGGCTTTTAATGTAAGTCGAAACGGCAGATAATAAAAAATACATTCCTTTAAATAATATTTTTTTGGATCAACCTTGACCTAACCCCAACCAAAATTCTCTTAGGTCAAAAACGCTTCATTTGAACTTATATAAACTGTTAGGAAATTGCATTTTAAACCTGTAATTTTTTATAAATATTTTCATATGACTAAAGTAAGTAATATAAAATTTAAACTTTTCGTTAACAACGATTTCGACCATAGGTTTGGAAGGGAAGACCTTAATTTAAAGAAAATACTGGGTGCGCTCAACCCAGTCACATAATTAAATATTTTCTTTAAAAATGCGTTTTTTAACAAATGTTACAGTACATAAATGTAAGAAAATTACTTGTTATAGCTATTGTGTTTAATATATTTTATAGTAATGACAAAGTTATTGCATTTAAAATTTTGGGTTTTCTCTCAGCCCTTCCCTTTCCTTGGCTAAATTCAGCCATTAAAGGGAATATCTAATAGTTTGCATAAAAAAGCTCGAATACCGAATTGGTTTTTGTAATTTTGAAATTACAAAGATCCTAAAGAATGAATTATATAGCTGGCAATAATGCATAAGTGCTTGTATGTGTGTGTGTGTAAGGACAAATTCCTAGCTTTTCTGGCTTAAGATCGGTGAGGAATCGAGAGTGTTTATCTAAATCTGCGTCACTCTACCAACATATGGTATAATGCATGTTCATTTCCTTTTTGTTATCGTATATCTTAAATTGTAATTTTCTGTTTTACCTAATATTCCACACTTACTCTTCGTAATGTTTTAAAAACGATCAGTTACATTGATAGGATAAAATTATATCGATAGTTTTAGGGGATTAATAATGTTTTTGTTTATAATTAATTTTCGATATGTAAGAATTTTTTATGTAACTGCAGAACATTTTTAGGGATTTACGTTTACACAAAACTAATCTGTTAACCTGTTTAATTCTCTCTGAACCCAGTATTGTGTCTTTCAGATGAAGAATTAATGATAAACACAACCATTTGATAAATTAGCATGTACTTAATGATAAAGTCTTGGGTTATATCTTATACTGTCATTGATTTTGCCACCTTTGCATACTTAATGGAGTTAAAATTTGTGTTATATATATATATATAGTTATATCGTATTTCGAATTTCTTTTTTTTTTAATGTCTCAATCCTGTCCCTCTTCCTTGTAAGCTTTAATGTATTTTTGATAATCCTTATTCTGCAGTATAAGTTATGAATTGTTTTACCAGGCTCTTCAGTGATAGTGTACGTATATTAATCAAGTAATGTGACTTGATTTTAATCTTTGTAATGATTTTATTAAAGAATTTCATACGGTTTCTCTTTCTAGAGCATTCTAAAAATGAATAACTAAGTTTTCAGAAAAATCTTATAGCCTTAATGAGTTTTACTCGAGCCTATTGGTTAGGAAACTTAACATGCTAGCCATTGGGGCAAGAGAGGTCCCTGCATTTTTGAGATCTGATGCAATCAGTTGCATTTCGTATTCAAGTGGTACCAAGGTTGAACCCTCAATACCATGACTTAATGGGATAGGTTAAATATATGAAATAGATTCCTGCTGGTCCTGTTCAGAGGAACGACTGAGCAGTGTGAGTCTCTCCAGAGGTCGAAAGACACGGATCCTACGAAGACTTCCCGAGAAGCCCTCAACTCCAGGGCGTGACAGGCCTACAAATACCCTTTATCTACCCGAAGGCTGACCTCTCTACATGAATAACTATTTCCACTTCCGATTTGCCTTATTCTCGCCCCGTCATTCGCCAAGGAACTGCAGCAAGCCTCCATTGTGAATATTCTCTTCCTCCTTTTCCGTATAAACTTTCTTCGTCTTCGTCAGCTAGAGCCGGCTAAGCCAATCCTAGAGATATCTACTGGGGTAGGTAGGGACAGCGACTATGTTGTTCCCCGGTATAGGAATGCAGTATTGGTCATTCTTTACTACATATGTAAGGCTGTATGTCGTCCAGGATTAATGGAGAAAAATGCCTAGTACAGAAGAAATGGAGACTCATATCAATGATATACGTTATAAGGTTTATAGCAAACATTCACAATTATTCTGTCTCAGGTTTACGTTTTTTTAAATGGTTTTTAATGAAATAATTTTTTTTAAATATTCATATTTCAATGACGAACTATGTGTATGTGTCTGTAAACTACATTAATTGAATGGTTTCATATATGTATATTAATATATTGATGATTGACGATTACTTGTTCTTTAATACTAAACAATTTTTTTTCTTTATTTATTAAATTCTAATTTACTAATAGAAAAAAAAAATCTTTATATATAATTGAAGTAGGACTTTGGGTATGTGAGGAAGGTTCCACCAATCATAAAACTTGAAAATTACCTTGACGGAAATATTTTTGAACTTTTTTTAAGTTATGTATTGTTTTGGATGGAGGCCTTTTATTTCTGTTTAAGTTTCAACATACCACTGAAAAAAACTGAAAGTAATAATCCCATTTATACACAGTATTGTCAAAATAAATAAAAAATTTAATATCCTCTACAATTTTACATTATTCTTATGAAAGTATGTGTAGTCGTTAACTGAATAAAAATAAAGTCCATTCGTCATCTTTTCAGTAGCTCTTCCCCTCCCACCAGACTTACTGAACTGTATTATTTAAAATTATTCATATATTCATAATTTACATTTAAACTAGCATATTGATTAATAATTGAGGTAATCAATGGTGAAAATAAATCATATTCAAAGATTAGTTGTTAGCGACATTTCTGCCTGGAATCTCCCATGGAACGAACATAGGTACTGAATCCCAACTAGTCGGGGAGATTTTTCTCAAAGTTTTTTTATTAAAAAATAAATATAAGATAAAACTAACAAACTTTCTTCCAGTTTGCATTTATTACTTCATAAAAAAAAAAAAGGAAAAAAAAAAACAACAAAAAACAACGTTCTTTGTAGAAAACACTGACATTTTAAAGTAAAAATAGGTATAAACTTACAGCTCTCATTCTCTACTCAGCCCTGAAGAAGCCATCACATGATGTGCGAAAGCTCGGCAACAANTATATATATACAAAATCTGTAGAGTTATTTCCTCCAATAAATATATAACCAATACTTGGTCATTGGTAGGACGCAGATGACGACGGATTCATAAAGGTATATTGATTTTACACACACACACCCGAACGCACGCACGAACGCACTCACACACACACACACGTACGCACGCACGCACACACACACACGCACACGCACATACACACACGTGTATATATATCATGTTAATAAAAATAAAATTACTGTACTTTTATAATAAGGGTAAGTTTTATGGTTAATTCCCGTTCCTTATTGTTCAGTTTCGCTTCGTTACTTCTTAATCATTTCTTTCGTAAATAATAAAATCCGAAAAACCGAATTCAATGGCGCTACTTGAAAAGTCTGTTTCAAGCAGACTCCACATGGCAGGAATCCCCCACTTATATTGTCCCGATTTTCACCATCAATAAACCTAGCCCCTATTTCTCCATAAAAAAAATTCAAGCTGAATATGAATATAACCGTCTTTTGAGGGTGGTTTTACAGATCGGTAAAACTAACCTTTTTCTTCACGAAGTAGATCCAGGTGACTACCGGTCTTGGAATCTTCCCAGACAAGTTACTCCTGTTCTACTCTTCAGCAGTAAATTTGATTCACTATCACTATATGCCCTGCTCTCACTCCTACCCCTAATCAAATCGTTATATGCCCTCATTTTTCTGATAATTTTGTTGATACTGCAACCTTCGACCCTATCATCGGCCGTTTTTTAATAATAAAATTCTCCCTCGTCTTTATTTATTTTATTTTTGTTGCGTCAAGATACTTCCCCCCTCTCACCCCAATGTTTTCAAGGCTCAAAGAAGATTATTTTAACTCTGATTATATGTTTTATGAGCATAGATAAAATAATTAATTTTTTCATCGTAGATTTATAAAAAATTTTTTTATAAAACATTATTTCTATATTTTCTTTGATCCTATGTACTAGATATAAAAAAATGATAGTCGCTGCAATTGATATCTATATGTGTGCATGTGTGTGTGTGTGTATGGAAAATGAAACACCGACAGCTGGTTAGTATGTGTAATCTTTTCTTCTTTTTTTTATAACCTTTATTTGCATATTAAATTCTGTTAAAAACAAATAAAACCATTTTTTAATTTGATTGCAATGAATAATAATAAAAAACTTACATTAATGAAAGTCACATGAGGAGAGAAGGTGACCAGTGACACCATTCTCAAATTGTTTACAGTTTATATCCCCAGGGGGTTGTGGGGCCGTTTAAGTCGACGGGGAGGGTTGTAGGGGTTGGAGTTGGAAGACAAGGTCTGTGCTAGTGGATTAGGATGGTATGACAGTTTACTGTGGAAAGGGCTGAAGCGGGAAGAAATTAGGTCCTGAACAAAATATATATTAAAATCGTGGTGAAGAGAGGTATTGGATACGTAAAATGGAGCATTTGCAATTATTCTCAGGGTTTTGGATTGAAAGGACTGGATTCTTTGGATGTTGGAAGGCTTGGCGGCACCCCAGATTTCTACTCCTTAAGTCCAGATTGGTCGTAATAAGAGAGGTAAAAATAAATAGGGATTTCTAGAGAGATTGATAATTAAGTAACCATTTTATCTCATTAATTACTATAGTTGCTATAAAGTTATTTTAACACCTTTAGTGTCTTTTTTCATTTTAAAAATATTTTGTGCTTCTCAGTCACAGAGGTAACTTTAATTTCATATATTGGAATAATTCTAAAAGTTTTACAATTTTACTTCAAATGGTTAGTTATGAATCTTATAAAATATCAAACACATGGGTATGTCACTATCTTAGACTCCCACAACGCCTACAAAAAATTAACTAGCAATATTAAAAATACCTCAAAAGCTATCAGATCAAGAATAGTAAAAGTCAGTGTAAATACTCCTTAACGCCTGGTCGATAATACAACCGTTTGAATGTTAGAATAATTTTATACTTTTAATTCTTTATTTAACTCACTTAAATTTCATGGATCAAGTTCAAATGAATCTTTTGTTAGAACGAATAAAACCTTAATTTCAACAAAATCCGTTGAAAGTGCCGTTTGTTTAATTCTAAGAGAAATTTTTTAAATTCTGTCTTTGACACATACCTGCTTTATGAGGGCAGCAGTAGAGATTTCCGCCTCGACCGCCTCCTCTGCCCCAGGTTCCTCGAACTCTTCCGGCGGTACTTTCTTCTCGTTCATGGCCTTCTCCTCCGCCTGACTGGCCAGGAGTATGTTGAGTTCGCGTTGGCTGACGGGTGTCTGCTGCCTGCCCAGGTATTGCTTCACCCGGAGTCCCAGGAGGCTAGATGTGCTCCCTCCTGTCGTGGCGACTGAGGCGTTCGAGGAGGTTGCCGAAGAGACGATACTCGGCGCTTCCCTCTTCCTGTGGCCGATGAGGATGGAGTTCTCGCCCTCTCCCTGCAACAAATAGATGCATTTAAAACTCCGGACCTTAATGTACCTTAAATATACTTACTTTATTGAATAACTGAGCTTTTTTTCCTATTTCATAGTTTCATCTAAGTAAATAGTAGAAATCTTGAAGAAAAAAAAATATAATTGAAGTTTACGTCGAATCTTTATCTATGGAGGAATCCATTTTGTTGACTCGCCATTATGTTTATAGGAGTGTGTGTAGGTTATCAAAATTAAGCATATTTCCCTTAGAGATATCAAGCTACTTACGTTGGTACCATGATGTGACTAATATAAATTCATCAGATCATTACCAATTTGTACAGTTTAATATACGATATATAAAGTAAATAAGAATAGGTGGGTTAAGGAGTGTAGGGAACACATAAAAAGAAAATATTACAATGAGTAAAATTTTCTTTTTGTGTTCACTAAAATCTTTCTCCCATCTGTTCTTATATATATCGCAGCCGCGAGTGTTTCATTTCATATATATATATATATATATATATATATATATATATATATATATATATATATATATATATATATATATATATATATATATATATATATATATATATATATATATATATATATATATATATATATATATATATATATATATATATATATATATATATATATATATATATATATATATATATATATATATATATATATATATATATATATATATATATATATATATATATATATATATATATATATATATATATATATATATATATATATATATATATATATATATATATATATATANATTCTAAAGAATTCACAACTTCATTAAGATATGTATGTACACCAATCAGAGTAAATAGGTTATTTTATCTTATAAACTGGAGAGAAAAAAAGGGAAGATTCATTATTGGCCAGAAAGAAGAGTGGGGGATGTACTCAGGCATCTTAGTTATATTTGTAAATATCTTCCTTAACGAATATTTATGATTTTTAACTCCGCAAAGGTGTTATTAAGCAGAAAATTTACTTTTTACACCTGTTTTGATCAACAATCTTTTTCGTAACAAAAAAGGCCGAAGATATCAATATTATTCAGTTTGGTTTTTATCTATACCCCCAGCCCCTTCTTTTAGAAAACCATTAATTAATTCTACCGTTTGCAATAAAAATGTTAAACGCCAACTTTAGATTCTGTGTTACAAAAAATAGAAAGGAACCGCCCAGCACTCACACCTTATTGTTTGACAACCTCACTATCTTTTTTATAAATTTTCTGCAGGGAATGGTATTCACGTAACTTGGCGCGACTTTTTAATAATTTACAGAGATCCTTAACAATTATACGTTGCTAACAAGCGGTTTTTGAAAAGATCTTGCTTAGTATGAATGTATAATTGAAGACCAACTGAAAGAGGCTATTGATGTTTATTTGGTTACAAAGCAGAAAATTGATTTTTATTAGAGTGTTTAGAAAAATGAATAAATATATGTAATAAATGTATTGGTAAGAAGGGACATTATATTGAAAAATAATGTTTTGTGAATAATGATTTTAGTTGTGGTATTTAATCCCACGTAAGAAAAAGCTTACTGTTTTTGGTTTCATGATTTAAAAATTAAATAAAATTTAATTCATTACAAACATTTATATTTTATAATATTCTCCCGAATACGCATACTGATGAAAATATTGAAGAAAGTAACTTGTAGTATTGGGCAGGGCTAGATAGATAGATAGATAGAAAGAAAGTATATGTAGAAAATGAAAAACTCGCGTCTGCGATATGTAGCTATCGATACCGATACCAGATACCCTAGTATCTCTTCACTTCAGAAGTGAAGAGATACTAAGGTATCTGGTAACTAGTATCTCTATTTCTCACCGACGAAGGATGAGAAATCCCCGAAAATTTTCCTCCTTGTGATTTTTTCTTTTTGTGTGTGCACTGCACTCTATCCCACCTGTTCTTGATTGATCTATATTTATATACTAATTATTATCAACTGCGTTACTGAGTAGTTTGTTTTACAAAGTTTCTATCTATGGGATACTTTTTATTTTCAATACATTTGATCTTTTACTAGAAGTAATTGACGGGATTTTCAAAAGGGTTATCTTCTTCGGATGTTAGTTAGTACTTTCAACCTTTTAGGGTAATGGAAAGTGGGACCAACTACAGGTTGCCAATCCATTCTAAATATCCACGACTCAGGACAAGCCTTTATTTGTCAATAAAATCTTACACAAGGCGGGATTTGAACCCGCAGCTTCAGGATTGCCAGATGAACGGATTGTCGAGATCCCAAACGGATCCCATGGGCGTTCCTGGTTGTTTTGCTGAAGTTAACTGTGTGAAATGTTTCTCATCATGGTTTTATGTTAGCAGAGTGCTAAATGTCACCATTCTGCTTTCTGCTAAAGTTCTCTTAATTTATTATAATGTTTTGAGTGTGTTGACACTGGTCACCTCCTCTCCTCATGTGACTTTCATTAATGTCATTTATTTTCTATTATACATTGTCATCAAATTACAAAATGTTTTTATTTATTTTTAACAGAACGTAATATATTAATAAAGGATATATATATAATTTAATGCGTGTGTGTATCTTCATCCAATCCTGCATAAACTGTGTCATTTGTTCACAATTTTTGGCTCCTTAAGTTCGTATAATCATGTCCTCCATATCTGCATTTTATTCCCAGCCATGAAGCGAATAGTCCGTGTTTACTGTAAATTTTTAAGTCTATTGTTAAGTAATTCATTACTCTGGCTGTATTAACTTCATCATTTCCCAAAGAATATTTCAATTTCTAAAAAACAAATGGAGTATTTAGCTCTGGTCATGGCATTCTCAGATTGTATGTCGAACTGTGGTGTTGACACCACGAGCAGCACATACAGGAGGAAAACCACGCTCGAACAAATATCCGTGTGTAAACCTTGTATATATTGAGAAGCAAGTGATGATTTTTAGGAGGAGGTCAGTCACTGTATGATTTTGTAGCCATTGAGAAACTGTGTATTATTGTATTACAAATTACGAGGAAGTATTCAAAGATACTGTGATTGTAAACACCTTATTTTTCTTTAAATATTGTCTTGTCTGTAAAAGTAGAACATCCCTTATCTTTATACGTTATGCGTACACTACTGATAAATGCTTTAACATTTAAATCTATCGTCATTCATATTAATTAACCAGAGGATAGATATTTATATTTATCAAACGATAGTTTTTGAGCCCAGATGTTTAAATTAAATGTAGTAATTAGAAAATTTGCTTATCAACAATTTCTATGCATTTACGATTGTGTTTTGTCCGTGCGTGTATATGTGTATGACATATATATATATA
>KZ807914.1:166809-187889 GCA_000696205.2 Oncopeltus fasciatus
ATTTTTCATTATTCCTTAGTACTTCTTTCTTCTGCTATGTATTAAAATATCATAATTTTTTTAAATAGAATTTTCTATATTGCTTCTTATATATCAATTTCTGTGCCTAATTTTTATTAAATGTTCATGTACTTGTAATTCATATTAGTATCCCAATCTAAGAGTTTTACCAAATTATTTAGAATTTTTTTTTTTTTTTTTTTTTTTTTTTACGATTTATGTATTATTTTTTCAGTTGTGGGGCAATATAATGTATTTTATGGCTTAATGTGATAATTATTTACTTACGGCAGCTTTTGGCCTTTCCTTGGAGCTCCATACTTCGAACTTCTTCTTCGGCACTGGCATTCTGATTGAAAGTCCTTGAGACACCACCGAACCGAAGAATATGAGTTTTATTTACTTTGGTAACCCTTCTAATCGCGATCTTTACTGTTCTTTGGATCGCAGTTATCGAATTTGACTGTCGGCGAGATTGATACCGGTATCAGTAGGTACGGATATCTGGGAGGGCGGGCCCTACTAGCCGGCTATATATCCCGGGCCGCGCTACTAGCCTTTCCGCGGACTTGGAGCGCCCCCACCAGCTGACGGGCGTCTCGACGCGTGACGTCACGACAGGCCTGTCTCAGGCCTGGTCAGTTTCGCCGACCTACTCCGTCCTCTCGGTCTACCTCCTTGGCTCTGTCGAGCCCCAGCTCGCAGTTCTTCTGAGTGTTCTGAACTTCATTCAGGGGAACTTGTTGAATGCTGGGTTTTATGAGTTACTCAGATAGAGAGCTGATTCGCATACGATATGATTCTCGATTAAGTTTCGTTCTGTTCTATGGTAAAACGTGTGTAGCTTAGCAGACTAAGATGGCTATAAATCCCAAAACCTCGTTATAACCTTCCCTAATCAAATGGCACAGCTAAGAGCTACCAAGCGTTTTTGCAAAACTTGTTTTATCCCTTAGCAAATCTCTAAATTTCGCAACCCCAAGGTTTATGATTACCCTTATTTCGTTAAATTGTTATCTACTGATCCTCCTTGAACCCCTCTTCCATATTTGTCATAGTTCTCCACTTGGATTTACCTTGATTATACTTTCTTTTTTTTTTTTTAAACTTTTATTTATTTATTACATTTTGTTAAATACAGATTTTTTGATTATACTTTAGAATTTATTTTTAAATATTGTACTTGTTGTGGTATTTAATCCCACATTAATTGTATACAATAAATGCAAGGGAATAAAATAAATAAAAAATCTTACTACCTTAGCCGGGAATCGAACACGGATCTACTGCTTTCCGGGCAACCCGAGGCCGTATTCCGATGCACTTGCCCGGAAAGCAGGAGATCCGGGTTCGAGTCTCGCCTGGTGTAGTAAGATTTTTTTAAATTCTGTACCCTTGCATTTATTGTTTATAATTTATTGTGTATTTTATTTAGCTTATGTCTTTTGAGTATTTCTTGTCCAAGTGGTTGTCAAATAAGGGTTTTATGGTCTATAAAATGTCCAAATGAACTATTTATAATTAAAGGTATTTGCTGCTCGCGCAACTCAGCTACTTACAGATACTGACTAACTTTTAAATTGGAACAAATAAATATTTGCACCAACTTACCAGTGGGTTTAAAAAAATTCCGTTGTTTGAGTGCAGAGTAAATCAAACGAGTTTTCAGCGTATTTGCTGATAATTAACAACCATATTATATTAGGTTTTTATTTGTGTTAGTAGTCTCAATGTGATAACATCGTGAAAGCCCTCTGTAGTTAATGTCCTTCATGTTTACTTACTAACTCAATGTTGCTAAAGAGCTATGTTTAAGAGCAACCTATCGCACTGTTATAATTCCCACACGTACAGTGTGAATCTTTTTGCATTAGCTCGATGGGCAAAGTGGGAATGTTGTGACGTCAGAAAACTCGAGATTAAGATTTTAATGTGCTGTGAAGTTGGGAGAAATGACCATGCCTAGAATCTACCGGTTTATGACGTCACTATAACCTAGTTAACATCCGACGGTTACTGTTTTATGTTACATTTTTTTTTTTTTTTTAGTGCTTAGAAAGGTAGTCCCTCCCTTCTACTTCTTTTGCAAAAATGTTTGGCGTGAGTGAATGGTAGATTTCTGGGGATGACAAGAGAAAGAAAGAACGGGTAAAAACCTTGTCTACGTCCTGTTGATGTCAGGAAATGGCTAAGAAATGCTGTCATCGTTTCTTTAGAGCTAGAGCTAGAGCCAGGTAAAAGGGCGGAGTTGAGCTGGGCAAATATTTGCACAAAAAGTAAGAAAGGTTGTGTAGGTATTCACAGCTAAGTGGAGGACAATAGATGGATGAGAGCTTGGGCGAGAACTAGAGGAAGTTTGGGAGTCAAGTTGAATATTGAATATTGTATAAAGAGCCAAAGATTTAGGCAGAGAGAAAGAGAGATAAATTCTAAAACTACTTAAAGTAATGAACTATAGAGATTGATAGAGAGGTAGATAGTCAGTTAAAGCCAGTTAAATAGTTGAGTTGGAAAAAGACCATATATATTTGGAAAGAGTGAATAGAGCTGCATGGTGAACTAGAGCAAGAAAGTGAGTTGGAGGGAAAGAGTTAGAGAACTATAGAGATTAATAGAAAGCTAGGCAGTCAGTTATACAGTTGAGTTGAGTTGGATAAAGACCATATATTTGTTTAGAAAACTAGAGCAAGAGAGTGAGTTAGAGGGAAAGAGAGAGAACTATAGAGATTGATAGAAATATACGTAGTAAGTTAAAGTCAATTAAACTGTTTAGTTGTGTTGGGTAAAGACCATATATATTTGGAAAGAGAGAATAAAGCTACATGGTGAACTAGAGCAAGAAAGTGAGTTAGAGGGAAAGAGTTAGAGAACTATAAAGATTGATAGAAATATACGTAGTAAGTTAAAGTCAGTTAAACTGTTTAGTTGTGTTGGATAAAGACCATATATGTTTGAAAAGAAAGAATAGAGCGACATGGAAAAATAGAGCAAGAAAGTGACTTAGAGGTAAATAGCTAGAGAACTATAGAGAGTTAAGTAGTCAGTTAAAGCCAGTTAAACAGTTTAGTTGAGTTGGATAAAGACCATACATATTTGGAATACTAGAGCAAGAAAGTGAGTTAGAGGGAAAAGAGTTAGAGAACTATTAATATCTTGAGAGGCTGTGAGTTAGAGTTTACCTGAAATATGGAAATCACTAATTTTTATATTTGAATATAATGATAAATGTACGCCAATCGTTCGTTATTGCTTCTGATTTTTTGCACTTAGATGAAAAAATTATTATTGGTATTATAATTAATTCAATATTTACTAAATGTTAAGCACTCACGAGTCCTTAAAAAATTAATAATTTAATATTGCGTTATGGTCGATGGACCCATTCTCCCCGTTTTTATAATTATTTTTTTATTGTATATTTTTCTATGTCATCAGAATACATGATGTTAACAAAATAATGTAATAAATAAAGATTTATTAATTTAAAAAAAAAAAAAGAAAAAATAAGCTCAATTTGGTACCATTCGTCATTAAACGGTAAAAATATGATGTGCTGACACAATTCTTGTGTGCATTGAGTCGAGAATAAACACGTCCTTAACATATTTTTAATGTTATATTTCCAATATTCTATATGTTTCTTTTTTTGCCCTTTATGATAGACTACCATAGATCGATTTAGTTGCTATTGATAAAAAAACTTTTTAGTGGACTAAGTAAAAGTTAGCGAGTAACGGTGTTCTTTATTTACAAGCAATTTGTTTAATCAATCACCTTACTCGTATTAGAGAGAAAACAATTGTAACGTCCAAAGCTATGGCTGATAACTTCTATTAAGATGCACATCTAGAAGGATCTAGAAGACAGTGTGGATCCTTAACGAACCGACTCTTATGGCTTGGAAGACATTAGAACTAGTTAATATCAATTCCCAACTCAAATGTCTCCATGGCCTACTTACTTAAGTATTGGACAAAAAAAACTGGTAAACAAGGAGTAGCAAGTTCTCAAAGTAAATCACTCATTCAGCAATTGCTTAATTTGCTTTCAGTGTTGGCCAGACAGCCGTATACTGCTAGTTGTGTGAACATTCTTCAAGTTGCATAGCTTGGGATTAGAAAGATATTCAATAATTGTTACTACCTTGGAATGAGCTAAAGCAAGTGATTAGTGTACGCTCGATAAAATATAGATTTTTCCACAGATAATAGTGTGGGCTTATATGTCGTGTTTCAGACAAGTATAAGTCTTAATCCGGAGTACCATTATCACGCCTGTCATTATTTACTGGCGCATGTAACACATGCGTCATGGTTGTGGAGGAGAGATATTTTCAATATTTAGCAATAGAGCAGCTTTCGGGGTGGATATGTCCCTTCAGCATGATTTTTTTTTTGCTTTTGGCAAGTCAACCTCTAGGGTCATTATTGCCTGAATGCGAGGGAGGAATACGGATTCGTAAATCGAAGAGGAGACCAGAGGCCAGAAAGAAGGACCCAAACACCGACGTCACCTCTGGCCCCGGCACCACACGCACATCTCTATCATGTTTATCAACGCAGGCCATTGCGCATGCTTTAGTAAATCATCAGCAGTATTGATGTACAAAATTCATTTAAATTACTCACGATCTCATTACAGTTTAGCAGCGTTCGTGGTCCCGTCCTCCCATCCTCAGTAATAATTTTAATTTCTTACGAAAATCCTATTAGAGTTGAAATGCTTTCAGGATCTTTTTTCCATCATCTGAACTGACAACCAAAGTTCATAAAAATTTTGTAGGATAATGTTATTGCTGTTTAGAATATTTCGGGATAAATATTCCCATCATCAGGACCATAATCCGAAACTCATTTAAATTTCTTGTGATAATCGCATTACAGTTCGGCAGCTTTCAAACATAAATAAATAAATAGACAATTTTTTATTGTAGAGTTTAGCCACTACTAATAGAGACTCTGAAGATTTGTGACAATTTAAGAGAAGACATACTGTGTCCTCTCCTGAGAGCGAACTGAACCCCCCCAGGAAAGTGTGGGTGACCAGTGAATACCACCCTTCCACAGGGGTAAGTCGTCGCCATTCTCTTGCATCAACAACGAGGAGGATCAGACAAATACGAGGTCGTCTGAACACACATTCGAGTCATCTTTCCTCTTCCTAGGAGCTGCAGATTACGACTTCTGCCTTATTGCATACACATTTATTAAGCTGTAAAATAAGTTTAAGACCAACCTTGCCGGTGATATATTGCCAAAAAAATTGTATTTTTTTTATAAAATCCTTTAACAGTAAAACAAGCCCTTCTCCTTAATGTATTTTTTCTTTAAAATTGAATAAAATATGAATGTTTGAAAAAAGATTGTAAACACATAACGTTAAACCCACTTTTTTATCACAACCGAAGATTTTCTCTCTCTCTCTCTAACGCCCCATCGCCCCCCTTAATCTCTCTCTCTCTCTCTCACTCTCTCTCTCTCTCTCTCTCTCTCTCTCTCTTTCGTCGATTTTGTCTATAAAAGAGGCTTAAATGCTGGATATAGTTTCTTCTTTTATTACATTACTTATCACTATATACATACACACACTCTTACATACACACACTATATACATAAACACACTCTCTTTCTTGTTTAGTTGTTACCTTACTTGCCTTCAATAACTACTAATAAAATTTTGCAACAAATACATTTAAAAATGCCATGTCTCTCCATCATTTGGTGTCTTTTTAAGTTCCTTTCTCTCTACTTTTTATTGAAATTTGGTATTTTACTTCGTTTATAGTTATTTAGCAGGTGTTGAATGGTTTCATTTAAAATGCTGTCGAAAATATGTATATTTTTTTAAGATGGCCTTTTAATCAATTTTATTAAAACATGGAATATAAATTAAGATAATTAGCAGCGATTCTTATCATAACAGAAACTTTGTGAATGGTTTTTTCTGGGAAATGTAACTTGGTGGATCAATGAGCATGACGATGAGTAACTTGAAAGGTGTAACTGTTATTTGCAGTAACAAGTGTAGTACGTCCCCCTCCACATACCATGGGGACATAAAGACTGACCTAGATGATGTGGGCTGCCTGTTCCAATCGTGCACATCTACTGCAAGTACGACAGACAGAGATGAGATGGAGCGCAAAGGTATAGTTGGCAAACTTAGTTCCTGCAATACACCTAGAGGTTGCCTTGCAGGCTCGGAGCATCGCGTGCCTTCCCATTCCTATAGTTTTTCTTTCTCTACACGTACTGGATACTTGAATGCATATTAATCATTTTTATTGCCCGAGAACAAGTACCCTTAGGAGTTCCCATCAGAAAGGGGATATTCTGTTACCCTAAAATGTAACCCCCAACAGTTCTAGGACTCTATAAGTGTTAGCTTTCCTTCAACCACTTGGAGTCATGGAGGAAGGGGCTATACAGGTTGTCACCCACCTCTATTCTTTCATGGCTCAGGACAAGCTTGTCTTTATAGATAAAATTCAATATTTCGAGATCCGAAGGGATCCCCTGGCGCCCCCATTCGAATCTTTAATTATCAAGTTTAATGAATTATCATCATTTTTCTTAAAGCTATCCCATATGTGGGAAAATAGAAGGGAAGAAGTGTTTTTGACAAGACTGAGAATTGGTCACACAAAAGTCATCCATGGGTATCTCATGGCAAGAGAGCTTACTCTCATTTGCCACTTGTGTAATTTCACCCACATACTTACAGATGTTGGGTTTTGAAGAGAAGAAAAAAAAATCAATTTGCCAAATGATGTTAAGAAAATACTGTGGGTCAACACCCAGACGAACTAATAGCATTTCTTAAGGACGCAAAATCTATAACCATATCCTACAGTCGTATGGGGAAGTTATGCTCTCTCATTGTCGCTCATCAATGTCAATGTCGCTCATTAAATTATAAATATATACATATATATTTAAAGTTTTTTCCGGGTTGGACCGTGTAAAGTTTTTGATGGTTGCCGAGCTTTCGCACATCCTGTGATGGCTTCTTCATTCTCTATTCAGCCCTGAAGAAGCCATCACAGGATGTGCGAAAGCTCGGCAACCATCAAAAACTTTACACGGTCCAACCCGGAAAAAACTTTACATACATCTGATGACTGTGGAAGCCTACGTGAACATATATACATATAATTAATATAAAAAATAAGTAAATATATTCACCAACTGGGTATTAATTATCCGAAGTGGTTAACGTACAAAAAAAATATACATATTTTTCGATGTATCAAAAGCTATATCTCATGTGAAAGAGACCGATAAATCGATTTATTAATAGTGAGGGTTATTGATTATTTCGCTATCCCATTAGGATCGAATATAATGGAAGAGTGCAACTTGTTTTCACCTTATTACTTCGGCTAGCTAATAGTTTCCTTAACCACTAAGGATATGGCTTAATTGCTAAGGAAAAAGGAAAAAAAAAAAAACGTGTTACAAACAAGAGTGCTAAAAGGAATAATCTCGTTGGCACTGGAGACTTTCTGAGAGTAGACACTTCCGCTGAACTCCTATCCGGCCGCATCCTCCAATCCCCTATCTAGTGCGAATGTCAATTCCTATTTCCGGAAGTGCAACCTTTGGCACGCGTGTGTACGGACACTTGCATCGCCTTTCCTCGCCTTACTGCCTCCTCTGCCAGTTCCTCACACCCTCTCGCTCACTCCTCACGGACGGTGCCTTTTTACTTCTCAATCACGTAGTACTAACATCAGCTCACACCTACCTCTTTGTCCGTAGGAATATTTATGGAGGCTGTAGTCACATCTCAATTATATCATGACAGGAACTGCAACATACATCTTCGTAACAGGTTGTTTTTAAAATAAGCTATGCAGAGTTCCGATAATAAATTATGGATATTATAACATAAATTCATGTTTCCTCGGGATTTAAACATGTAGGGGTTGTTTTCACTCAATATTTAGCAAAAGCATATGTTGGGGTAGTTAAGCATTAGCATCGTAATCCTGATGCGGTTTTCACTCAGAACTAAATTAGCCTAAAGTAATCTCTTTGAACGGGCTGAAAACATTATGAACCACTGTGACTGTATAGCCCATAAATATTTATTAAAACTTAATACCATTGCAGACTAGGAGAGAAAGATTAATTATGGTTTTGAGAAGTTTTTTCTGTCCAAGTAAAATTTTTCCATTAAATTAATAACTAAGTAATTAGTACCTTTGAAAAAAGTTTGGTATACTTAAGTTGTTTCACTCTATACAATTGAAATCTCTTGAAACTGAAAAATTAAATTTATCTGTTAATTTTATTTCTTCTATGAAGCATTCAACCACTTTATTATAATTTAAAAAATATTTTGTATATTTTTTTTTCTATTTATACTCAAAATTAAATTAAAGAAAATGGAAAATTTAGAACCTAAAAAAAAAGATTTCTATGTTATAAAACAAAAATTATTGCTGCCAGTTTCCGTATAGCTTATGATTATTTACTTGTGAGAAATCTGGAAAAGATGTGTCCACAATTAACAGTTACATAGTAAATGTACTGTTCTATTTAACAGTTATTCAGAATCCTTGTGACAAATTACTTCAAGCTGTCCAAATAGCCTTTCTTAAATAGGAAATTGTAATATTTCTTTAAAATGGCTATATTTTTTGTAATGAAAACTTTACTTGTTTATTCATTTAAGTAGTAAACTTAAATCGTTTGTTTATAATATAAATTCATTCATTTTATATGTTCATTCAAATACATAACGTAAATGCAGGTATTATTGTAATTCCAAGAGATACTTCATGAGAATGGAATTATTAGCTGCGAAGGAAACACAATTTTAATGATAACTTAAAATATATATCGGAATTATATCGAACGTAACGGTTATAATTTTTAAAATATCGTTTTAAAAATTTTTATTTTCTCTAATACCGCATTTTTTTAGAATAATTACAGCGAATAATATGGCTTCAAATCATTTTAAGTAAACATTAAACATCTTCTTATATAATTTTTTTTTCTTTTACTTCTGCCTCTTATTTCTTATATTATTTTTTATTACTGCCTCTTATATAAATATATTATTTACATAATCTTAAACAATAACCAGCTGGTGTTCAATATGGAGGGTCGAAGAAGAAAATTTGGAATCCCCAGAGAAGAAGACAAAAAAAAGAAAAGACTCAGAGGAATATAAAAGAAATGAAGGTTTAAGAATTAAGTTTTGAGAATTAAGTAAAGTATGTCAAATAATAAATTTTATTAGTACTAAGACAATTGGATCGCAATATTAAAAAAAAAATTTATATGCTACAAAGTGTATTTATCTTATTTAGTGTGAAAATTAGTATGCCTCAAAATAACCAATATGGTCTAATGAAGTGTCATGATTTGTCCTTAGGGTTTTCACACGAGCTCGAATTTAAAAAAAAAAATGAATGAGCTCTGAAATTTACTCCTCGACTAATGGCTGGCCAATATATTGCTCTAAAATTTCGGTTCTTTTTATGTAAGTGTCTTCCCTCCCCCCTTCCCCCCACTCTCAATCTGCTTGAGTTTCTAAATACTCATTACGCGTGTAATTAAACTCACTTTGACTTAGTTTGTATCATTTAGGTTGTTCATTTAATTCTTCGTGGAAACAGAGCAAATCGTAATACTTGTTTGTTTTTAATGAATGAATATTGTTATATGTTGAATGTTTTGTATAGCGTTATAAACATATAGTATGGAATAATCACAATTTGCATTCTGTTTTTTATGGTTTATTATTTATTTTTGTCGTTTTAATTAAGTTTTATTATTGAAATAATAATCATAACCAGAAGGAATATCTCATTCTTGTCAATTCTCTCTCCTTCCTGATGCCGACTGGTTTACAAGGCTACAGCTTTATTGAACAAAATAGTTTTATTTATTTTATCTTATTTATTTTTTTTATAAAGGTTAAGCTGACGCAATAATTTGTTATTTTGCATCACAGCGAAAAACGGTCTTTGTTTTACGGTTAGGGATAGTTGTTGTTAGGTATAAATTATTAGGTCGCTAAGTATATTGTGAGGCATGCGTGGAACACCTGAAATTGATAAGGACATTTTGAGGTAAGTGATAAGAGAAGCCGAGCCGCTGTCAGCGACCTCAATCTCCACTTTAGAGAAAGTGTTCTTTTAAAGCTGATGAGGAACTGTTAATTTGTCGCGAATAAAACTGCTACTTTAATCCAAGATTTGTATAATCTTTTATTAAATCGTTCAAATCAACAAGAAGATCGTTCAAATCTACTATATATATATATACATTTTTCTTCAATAGCGGTTGTAATATTTATTTGGGTTCAATAAAACTCAAGACAGATTTGTTTATTGATAAAATCATTTTTTATGAGTTACACAACCAAATTAGGAGTAGTGGTTGACCTGAACACTAAATTTTAATTTTAAGATTAATTAGCCTATTGATCACAGACATTTTCTATAAGTGTGGGGATTGTTTTTGACATGGAAAGTTCAATTATAAAAATTCATTTACAACTATGCTTAGGATTCACTTTTTGATTGAAGTCCTTTTTGGATTGAAGGTATCTTGATGGCTATGCTGGTTCTAGTCCAATCCAGGACAGCAGGGTGTGAAATAAGTGCCTATTGATGTTAAAGATACGGCAAGTTCCTTCGAGTTAAGAATTGGTTTTTAAAATTCGGGGCCGGTCCAATAGTGAATAAGATATGAAAATAAATTTTCGCCCAGCTGTGGATTATTCCCAGATCATATTTTGTATGTAAATTGGACGGCATTTACCAGTTGAGAAAGAATACATAAAATATACTCTTAGTCCGCATAATATGGAAATATTCATTTTACGAAACCCTTAACAATCCCTATATTTTGCCTATCGGTTCAGGTATCTCTAATTAAAACTTAAAATTAAAGTGTTGCAGATGGATATTCCGAATAAATTTATATTTTGTCTTCGAGTTTTCAGGACACATGTTCAATTCGTATTTAACCTGTCGCTAGAATGATATACTATTTTCAGTAATGTAAACTGGGTCAATAATGAATAATAACAGAATTAGTTCATAATATATGTGAAACTGATTCTGATGAAAAACTTATGTTTAGTTGCGAAGACTCCAGATTAAGTTATACATAAGAACTACAAAACAACATGTATATATTCCACGATATAAAATATGAAACTAGGCATAGCTTTATCAATACAAATATATTGATGACATTTATTTTAATGCGCACCAATTTATTGCTTAATTTAATCGATTCTAACTCTGGAACGATAAAATTCGAAAGAAATACCACAAGTTTTATACGACTATCCGGAAAACGGAAGAACAAAATTATATCAGTCATATCAAACGGACGTAAAATGAATTAATTGTTTCCGATTTAAGTTTGGGAATTTGATAAATGCTTAATTCCAGTAATTCGCAAACACTGCCCCCAATATTAAGTTTTAGCTTCCTCTAATAAGTAAATTCAGCGACATAACATTATCATTGAGGGTTAATGAAATATTTAAAACCTCGGATTTTATTAGGGAAGTCGATAAGTAAACGATTTCAGGGTTTGCCAAAGAGGTAATTACAGGGAAGTCCTTTACCAGAAATTAATATGTTTGTGTCCGCTTCCAATATGTCCAGACTGTTATTAGTACACATGAACGTCCGACAAATAATCACCAGAAACTGTTCGTTCCTCAACCTCAGGTAAAATTGAATCAGAACTGTGTATTTCACCATTTAAAATCTATGTGCGCTTTACCATAAGAGTTTTTCGTTTGTGTATTTTTATACTGATTAGTCCTGATACTAGTCGAGTATCATTCGAATGGTTAAAATTATATCAAAGTGCTTTAAAGTTATAATACAAATATGTCTTGTGACATGAATGAATCTTGTTATGTATTTTTGGAGTGCACGCACACACCCATCTACCTTTAGAATAAATAAATATTTGATAATTGAAAGATAAAAATTAAATTGATATTAGAAGATAATTTGTTGGTGTTCCGTCAAGGTTGATCCAAAAAAAAAAAAAAAAAAAAAAAAAAATTATTAGTTCTGCCTGATCGAGAATATTCAAGCCTGTTTGAATATGAAAAAATATATACCATAAATATTGTACTTGTTGTGGTATTTAATCCCACATTAATTGTATACAATAAATGCAAGGGAATAAAATAAATAAAAAATCTTACTACCTTAGCCGGGAATCGAACACGGATCTACTGCTTTCCGGGCAACCCGAGGCCGTATTCCGATGCACTTGCCCGGAAAGCAGGAGATCCGGGTTCGAGTCTCGCCTGGTGTAGTAAGATTTTTTTAAATTCTGTACCCTTGCATTTATTGTTTATAATTTATTGTGTATTTTATTTAGCTTATGTCTTTTGAGTATTTCTTGTCCAAGTGGTTGTCAAATAAGGGTTTTATGGTCTATAAAATGTCCAAATGAACTATTTATAATTAAAGGTATTTGCTGCTCGCGCAACTCAGCTACTTACAGATACTGACTAACTTTTAAATTGGAACAAATAAATATTTGCACCAACTTACCAGTGGGTTTAAAAAAATTCCGTTGTTTGAGTGCAGAGTAAATCAAACGAGTTTTCAGCGTATTTGCTGATAATTAACAACCATATTATATTAGGTTTTTATTTGTGTTAGTAGTCTCAATGTGATAACATCGTGAAAGCCCTCTGTAGTTAATGTCCTTCATGTTTACTTACTAACTCAATGTTGCTAAAGAGCTATGTTTAAGAGCAACCTATCGCACTGTTATAATTCCCACACGTACAGTGTGAATCTTTTTGCATTAGCTCGATGGGCAAAGTGGGAATGTTGTGACGTCAGAAAACTCGAGATTAAGATTTTAATGTGCTGTGAAGTTGGGAGAAATGACCATGCCTAGAATCTACCGGTTTATGACGTCACTATAACCTAGTTAACATCCGACGGTTACTGTTTTATGTTACATTTTTTTTTTTTTTTTAGTGCTTAGAAAGGTAGTCCCTCCCTTCTACTTCTTTTGCAAAAATGTTTGGCGTGAGTGAATGGTAGATTTCTGGGGATGACAAGAGAAAGAAAGAACGGGTAAAAACCTTGTCTACGTCCTGTTGATGTCAGGAAATGGCTAAGAAATGCTGTCATCGTTTCTTTAGAGCTAGAGCTAGAGCCAGGTAAAAGGGCGGAGTTGAGCTGGGCAAATATTTGCACAAAAAGTAAGAAAGGTTGTGTAGGTATTCACAGCTAAGTGGAGGACAATAGATGGATGAGAGCTTGGGCGAGAACTAGAGGAAGTTTGGGAGTCAAGTTGAATATTGAATATTGTATAAAGAGCCAAAGATTTAGGCAGAGAGAAAGAGAGATAAATTCTAAAACTACTTAAAGTAATGAACTATAGAGATTGATAGAGAGGTAGATAGTCAGTTAAAGCCAGTTAAATAGTTGAGTTGGAAAAAGACCATATATATTTGGAAAGAGTGAATAGAGCTGCATGGTGAACTAGAGCAAGAAAGTGAGTTGGAGGGAAAGAGTTAGAGAACTATAGAGATTAATAGAAAGCTAGGCAGTCAGTTATACAGTTGAGTTGAGTTGGATAAAGACCATATATTTGTTTAGAAAACTAGAGCAAGAGAGTGAGTTAGAGGGAAAGAGAGAGAACTATAGAGATTGATAGAAATATACGTAGTAAGTTAAAGTCAATTAAACTGTTTAGTTGTGTTGGGTAAAGACCATATATATTTGGAAAGAGAGAATAAAGCTACATGGTGAACTAGAGCAAGAAAGTGAGTTAGAGGGAAAGAGTTAGAGAACTATAAAGATTGATAGAAATATACGTAGTAAGTTAAAGTCAGTTAAACTGTTTAGTTGTGTTGGATAAAGACCATATATGTTTGAAAAGAAAGAATAGAGCGACATGGAAAAATAGAGCAAGAAAGTGACTTAGAGGTAAATAGCTAGAGAACTATAGAGAGTTAAGTAGTCAGTTAAAGCCAGTTAAACAGTTTAGTTGAGTTGGATAAAGACCATACATATTTGGAATACTAGAGCAAGAAAGTGAGTTAGAGGGAAAAGAGTTAGAGAACTATTAATATCTTGAGAGGCTGTGAGTTAGAGTTTACCTGAAATATGGAAATCACTAATTTTTATATTTGAATATAATGATAAATGTACGCCAATCGTTCGTTATTGCTTCTGATTTTTTGCACTTAGATGAAAAAATTATTATTGGTATTATAATTAATTCAATATTTACTAAATGTTAAGCACTCACGAGTCCTTAAAAAATTAATAATTTAATATTGCGTTATGGTCGATGGACCCATTCTCCCCGTTTTTATAATTATTTTTTTATTGTATATTTTTCTATGTCATCAGAATACATGATGTTAACAAAATAATGTAATAAATAAAGATTTATTAATTTAAAAANATGAGTTTTAAATTATTATGCTTATATTTACTATGTAATATTAATTTATTTCTGTTCATCATGTATTTTAACGATTGCTTTCTTCTACTTTGATATCTTCATGCTAATATATTATTTATGTGAGAGACAAAATCCAGGGTAAAAATTAAATTTTAACATTTTTTTTAAAATTTGTAACAAATATTACGCGGATGCTGTAAATTTATAATACATTTTGAATGGGGAATATTATATTCGTTCTGAAGGTGGGTCTGCAGTCAGGAAGCCGGTCGTAAAATTAAACTTTTCAATGATAAGATACCCAGAATGTAATTTTGGTTTAGCTAAATCTTCAATATTACCTTATTATCTTTTAATATAATATTAGAGCATAAGACGATATATTCGTCTGCCTCGGAGGTTATACTCTCGACACTAGTGCGGGGAATTTAATGACTTATCAGACTTGTCTTGGTAGCGTAAATGGAAAACGCACCGGCCCGGTTAGCAGGAGATTCAGGTTCGAGTCCTGGCTGGGACAGTTAGATTTTTTATTCTGTTCCCTTGCACTAAAAATTGCTTCAATATTACCGTCCACATCTTCGGAAATTTCTCGTTGGTAAATCATGCTATTCAATATCAAGTTACAATGACGCGGCTTCTGATAATATGTCTCGTTCAAATATGATAAACGTTATGCGCTGTAGTATCCGTAATATTTTTTTCCCCCCTATAAATCATTGGATGACTGACTGTCAAAAAAAAAAACCAATTTAGAAAATCGTCAATATATTCTTCTACATTGCGCAATATGATTATGGTAAAATGTAATTTTTTTTTTTTTAATTTATCTTCTATAAGTGTTCTTGATTATTTTGTTTATTTAGCTTTATCATACCTTCTATTATCCGTCTTCATTGGTTTCTGCAAACCATCTTCTGTTGGCGAGCGTTTTCGGACATTGTCCATCTTCTGGCCGAATACATGCGATCACTGTCACTGTCTGTATTCAAGCGAGTTTGTATTCTGTGGGTTAGTCGGATGCGTCGGGTGTAGCTGTAANCCCCCCCCCCCCCCCCCCCAGGACAATTCTTGTTGGGGCATTCACCTAGCCCCAGGCAGGCGACAGAATGTTCTAGGTCCTTCCAGTCCAGTCTTCTGGCCAGGGCTTGAGGCCTTCATTATACCTGTATCGGGGCGTCCTGTGAGTAGGGTGAAGCACATTGTCTGTTCAGAAGACTCGCACCTGACGGTTGCTTTACTTATATTAAATAATTATAAAATTCCAAATCTAACCCCTCTTCGAAACAGACGTATAGCACACTGCTATACGCCTGTTTCGAAGAGGGGTTAGATTTGGAATTTTATAATTATTTAATATAAGTTAAGCAGCAGTTATAGAGAGTGCACACAGCCCTCTCTATAGCCCCTGCATTAACAGATGCAATTTTTTATCGTTTTCTAAAATTAGGATATTCTGCAGAAGAATATATTCCGTAGAGTTAGGGTGGTTCAAATATTAAAAAAAAATAATTATAATAATTCAAGAAAACACCACAAGGTGGTCCAAAGGTCTTTCAAGTAGAAGCTGCTTATACTGAAGAGATTCCCCATTTTTCGTTCATGGCAGACCGGAAGCGGAATGCGAGGAAAACACACACAATCTCCATAGTTATAGTCTATATTTATCTGAGAATTATTTTGTAATCCGTATTTTGAATGTGGATAGGAAGAAAACATTTCGATATCTAATGGGCACATCGGTCATTCATAACGAAATCGTTCAGCCGATCATCATGTTGCTGAAGGCTTCGCTAAGTGGAGCTATCTACGTTATGGTGGAGTAGGAGCCAGTCTCCAATTTACTACTTTTTGATGAGATATCCAGATCACTTATTTCTCTGAAAGTAATTAGAGTAGAAGCTGTTATTAGCAGGTAATTCTTATGATTTTCTGTGAGTGATTGCCTCTCTTATTTTTTTTTCCTTCACATTCAATCACTTAGAATTATAGATGTAGGGGATTTACTGAACTCTCACCTATGCCATCAGACTGTAGACGTTCAATTGTAGGCAAGTCTTTCCCGGGCTAGACTTCAATACGCAACGAATCGAGCTTGAAAGAACTTTACACATCATTCTTCGATGCCTCTTGCGTCACATTTCGAGACCTCCCAACCACTTATTAAATACATAAATAAATTTAAAAAATCCCCTTCCCCCGACAATCTTATGAAATTGTGCTTAATTCATTTATCTGAGGTACTTTTAAAGTGAAATAATCATTATTATTAATTTGGAAACGTTTAAGTGTTGTTTCAGTAAAAAGCCAGGTAGAAATTGTAAACTTCGTGTTTGCTCAGTTAAGAAATAATTTTGCTTAGGTGATAAATTCAGTTGAACTCTCTACTTTTTTTGTGAATCAAAATGTGCATCCTTTAGTACTTAATAAGTTCAAAATCCTTTAATCTTTAAAATCCATTCATGCTTGTACATAACCAATATACTTATGAGCTAAAAATAAATTGCCGCGGTGTAAAATTACGGATAAATATTGTCTTCACCCGGTAATTTAAGTTACAGCTAATGGAGTCGCTTCACGGAGACGGTGGGTTAAAGTTGAATCTCATCTGCTTGGATAAGAGGTCATCCAGTGCTACTTGGGAATGAGTTTCTCAGCTGAAAGGACTGTAAAATCTATCTTTTTCATCCAACTACATTTTAAAACCTTATCGGCTATGGTTTTATTCGCTCTTTGGGGATTAAACCATGAAACCATGGGAGATAAAAGACTGAGAAAGGCACTCACACCCAATCATACTACTTATGGTCTATACTACCTTGTGTGATATAGCTTAAGTAAAAATTATTGCTGCTGGTGTAGAATCTTTCTTACTTATCAGTTGCCTGGTAAACACTTCCCTCCTATTTATATAAAAATATATTCGCGGATTAACTATAAATAGATTTTTTTCCTCTTATGGAATCACTTAGGACTGTGGAAGAAAGGGCTGACCGTTCTAAAAAAAAAAAATATATATAGTCTTAACAATAATGGTACTGACCAAAATTTGATATCTCGATAAAAGCCTGCTTAGGTTGTGGTTCGAACCCACAGCTATTGCCGGTAGTTACTGTAAGCGGATCCTTTTGGTTATCCCATCTAATCAGTTAATTTAAGTTTAAGTAAAAGATTACATCAGTTGGAGGTTAAAAGAATTTATCACATTTATAACACTTAGAGTTAAGTCTCACAGAACTGACCCAGGTAGAACTAGGTCCGAATTAGGTACTTTGACGTAGTTAAGGCAATTTCTCCAGTTGGGCATCCAGTGAACGACCAACCTCAGGTTTGTTTAAGGTCGTAAATGATTCGCTAGTCCTTGGTTGCCTTCTTAGAGCTGATTAGAAGGATTTCTTGGCTCCTGCAGAGGACATTTAAAGTAGGATAATTTTTCCCGGGAGGACCTTCATTCTTGCATTTCGAGGAACACACATGCTTTACATGTTTTGTTCGCAAATTTTTTATATATAATAAAACATGTAAAGCATGTAACATGTAATAGGAAAAACTCTAGACCCACTTAATGCAAGAATGAATCCTTATATATATANTATATACATATATATAAAGTGATTTAATACAATTTTTTCCTCCAATTCATTTGTTGTAATTGAATCTTTGTAATTTGTTACTTTTTATTATGGAAGAATGTAATTATTTAGTTGTTTTTTTTTCTTTTATCATATCTACTAGATTCCAAAAATATGTATCAATTAATGTACTTATATTTTTTAAATTAATCTAGCTTGGTTTATTGCAATAAAACTTGCCATACTGCATGAGTCCTTTAATGTTACTTGTCTTCTTCATAGTATTAGGGGCTGTGGTGGGGATGAGAAGCTTTATTTTCTTTGACTATTCATGCGGTTAAAAAAAAAAAAATCAATTGGAACTTAGTTTCGTGTAAACTATATAGTTAATCTATTAATAATTGAATTTTGGTGTATCAGAATTGCCTAACTACTGCACAAGAAATAATTTTTTATCGCTTTCGCTTTAATGAAAATTATTATTAAATAGCTCAGTTGAAGCAGGTTTAATTACTAGATAGATTAAAAGAGACATAAATTTCACTTAGGAAATAAAATCTTTATTATAAAAAATAAGTTTGTCTACATCCTTTTATTTTATTTTTTTACAGGTGGTCGTCAAGCTGATGACATTATCTCCTGGTTAACAAAAAAAAGTGGCCCACCAGCTAAATCATTGGCTTCAGTGGATGAAGTAAATGAGTTCATCGAGTCTAGTAAAAATGTAGCTGTTGTCGGACTTTTTGAGGATGAAAATAGCGAAGCAGCCAAGCATTACCTCCAGGTTGCTGGTGCTATAGATGATGGTGCTTTTGGTATTTCTAATAACCCTGATATTTTGAAGCAGTACAATGTTCAGAAAAGTAAAGTCATAATATTCAAGAAAAAGGTATCTACAACAAATTTTGTTTTCCTTAAGTATTTAAATGCCCCATTAAAGCTATCTTTAATTGAACAAAATAATTCTTAGCAGAATATTTCTTTATTAATTTTATTAAGGTTTAACAGAAATTAATATAATGGACAGCATTAAGAGTAATTTTGTTCTCCACATAGTATAGCTGAGTCATTAGTATTATTAGTTGTTTTTAAAGAATAAGTTTTTGCAAATGTGATTAATTTCATATTTTTTATTTGTTATTATTTCTTATTTATTGCCAGTCACATTTGATTTTACATGAAGAAGGCTCATCCTTAAAAGGTATACATTAATGGGAATTCAGAGAAATATTCTTATTTTATTTTTTATTTGTTATTATCACTCTAAGAAGTGATATTACCTCCAGGGGCTTTAAACCTCTGCTCAGAGAACTTAATTACTTTTAGCAAAGATCATGTGGATAATATGGACACTTTATATGAATAGCTGAATGAAGGTGCTGGAGCAACAGAAACTCATCGACAAAGCGAGAAATATATGTATAGTTCTTCACATAAATCACGATCCACCATTTATTTTAGTGGCTTATTGAAAACTAACTGGAATTTAGAAAATTTATATTTGGTTTAGGAATTTATATACACAATATGTAACCCGATATGCGTGATTGAGTCTAACGTTTGTCTTATTCAAAATCTCTTTAAACACCCCATTAAATTTGGCCTCAAATTAAATTCTCCGGGACCCCCTCCTCGTGGGAAATGAAGGGTTTCGGCCGAGTCATTTATGGCCGTACAGATTGAGGCCGCTGGGATGATTAGGATGGTGGGAATACAAAGTCTTAAGTACCTCTTGCGGGATAGCTGTGTAATTTTCGCCCATCGAACCTTGGACACAGTGGAGTCGCCTGCGAAGTGGATCACTCCCATGTCAGAAGAACAACATTTTAAATTTATACTTGACGAGATCGCGAATCGCTGATTTGATTTCTTTTGTGGTGATAATAAATTTTGCCCTTTAAAAAACTGTTTACCTTTTTTTTTTTTCTGTTACCGAGGGTTATCCGTTAAACATCAATTTTATCATTTATTTCAAGTTTAAAGTTCAAAATCTTTGTCGAATGCATGATATTTTTCTTACGCAGGCGGTTTTAATTTTTGAAACGTAAACAGGATCTGCAAGTCCTTTAGATGAACATAGGTTCAACAAGCACTACTCCGCCATTGTTTCGTGGACTTAACATCCGTGAAAGTTGGAAGATCGTCCTCTTGCATCAGGTACATTTTTAGCGTGTTCTTCTTGGACCTCCTAAGTGAAGTTGGTACATTCCCTTCCCCTTCAGTGTACGGTGGAATATTCCGTCAGCAACCGTGGCCACACACTTGAACCGCTTAGTCATCCTGGCCTATAGATTCCACTCTCCCCTATTCCCCTCATGAGTCAGTTTCTTTTATGGAACATGTTCATATAGAGTGTTCATGAAGCATGTGGTAATAATTAATTTCATTAAAGTGTGATTTAAAGTAATATATTTATTACCTGTCTCCAAAGGAGTTCTTCAAGGTGGTATTTTAACCCCTTAGCTATTCATTGGAGCTACCATGATTGAATTAGGGAGCTTTCTTACTCTTTTTTTGTTGATTATAACTGGAAATGAGGAGGATGATCGCTTCAAACTAAAGCTTTGTACCAAAATTGCAAACAATCAATAAGGGATCTTCTGGGTTGTTTTTTTTTTATCGGCCATTAAGTCTCTTTACGCTTTATAGCCTTTTATGTCCTTTGAACTCATTCTTAATTGACAAATAACGATCCTGGAATTAGTTCTAAATCTGTCCAGAAGCAGAAAGGCTGTGATGAACTTAAATTTGTTTCAAACCTTTCGTCTCACGATAATTAGAAAATGGTTGATGAAAAAATATACTGTTAAAACAATTTTCTTTTCTTACATCTCTTTGCAAGTGTAACAACTTAAAATAGTTTGGATAATTTTTAGTGCAAGGGAACAGAATAAAAAATCTAACTGTCCCAGCCAGGACTCGAACCTGGATCCCCTGCTATCCGGGCCGGTGCATTTACCACTTATGCTACCGGGACAAGTCTGATAAGTTATTAAATTCCCCGCACTAGTGTCGAGAGTCCAACCTCCGAGGCCGACGAATATATCGCTCATGCTCGGAGGAGCTGACATTGTCA
>KZ807914.1:193924-211338 GCA_000696205.2 Oncopeltus fasciatus
TATATATATATTAGCCGTTAATTTTTTCTTATTTACATTTCCTTTTGGGGCCTATTCGTAGTTGTCTTATTGTTAATACCCAAATTCTATGGGAGCTCATCTCGATAAAAACCTTTCCGGGGAGGATCTCAAACTCTAGTAACAGGCTTCGGAAAAAGGATCACTATTCCTATGTCCATGTTTAATGAAATAACGTATCATCGAAGCCTGGCTTAGTTTAGGCAGCTTAAAGGAATTTTTCATACATGTATCAATTTTTCTCCCTACAATACGCGCTAAATTTTAATCATGTTATGAATTAACGTGCTTGCAAGTTCGCATTGCCTTTCTAAGCCTTGAAACTTGGGTCCTAGAATTAATCGCTGTTTACTTCACGTACTGGACGTAGCACTGGAAGAGGAAGTGGCTTAGCAATCTGGATCTGGAAGGTCGAGAGTTGATTTACGGACAATATGGGTTTCCGTAAAGCCGTAACTTTTATCGCTCTTCTTAAGAACAAAGGGCTGTAAAAGTGACGACAAGAAGAAGGAATAATAACCACGAAACTCTCGTATCCCAGGAGTTCAGTCAGCTGTGGCTTCTTGCTATCGGTCGTTGTGCACGCTGAGGATATTACAAGTAGAATGTTATATAATCACTTTACTTAGTTAATTATAGAACTAAAAAAAAAAATCGAAATCGATATTTTCATTAATTATTTCATTTAGTATAAACGAAATATCCTTGTGTTAATTTTTTCTCTTATTGCATGTTAAGCAATTTTTATTCACACTTTTGTAAACATTTTATGAAACAATGGGGATGCCAAAGAACCAATTTCAAACTGAATGGGGTTGGGGATTCAGTATTTTTAATCCCAAAAATAAATTCATGCCTCTTAAATCATTCTGTTTAACTTTTTTAAAATATTATATTTGTCGTGGTATTTAATCCCGCATTAATTTTCTACAATAAATGCACGGGAATAGAGCAAAGTAGGATAAAAATCTAACTGTCCCAGCCAGAACTCGAACCTAGATCTCCTACTTTCCGGGCCGGTGCATTTACCATTTATGCTACCGGGACAAGTCTGATAAGTTATTAAATTCCCCGCACTAGTGTCAAGAGTCTAACCTCCGAGGCCTACGAATATATCGTCTTATGCTCGGAGGAGCTAACATTGTTAAACTGTTTAAATGACTCTCGTTATTTAATTTTAAATTTTAATTTTAAAAATATTATTTTGTTGTGGTATTTAATCCCACTTAAATTTTACTACTTTTTAGTGCAAAGGAACAGAATAAAAATCTAACTGTCCCAGCCAGGACTCGAACCTGGATCTCCTGCTATCTGGCCCAGAGCATTTACCAATTATGCTACCAGGACCAGTTTGATAAGTTATTAAATTNATTGTTTTGGGGGGGGGGAGAAGCTAGCAACTGAGGTTGGGCTCATGATTTTAGAAAGATTTTTGAAATTGTATTGCATTTGTTTCATTTTACTTAAAAAGTGGTAATATTTATCATTTTTTGTATTTAAAGCAACGTAAACGCACTGCAGGTTGCTATATTTAATTTTCCCTATGAAAACTGACATTAACATACTTTTAAACAAGAAATGAAAGGCTTTATCAATGGCTATAATCGGCTTAGGGAAATGTAGGTTTTAGATATAGAACGAAGATAAAATAATATCTTCCGCAACATTTTATTTTTTAAATATTTAGTTATTACCTTCTTTAAAATAAACACACACACACACACACACACACACACACACACACACGCACGCACGCACGCACGCACGCACGCACGCACGCACGCACGCACGCACGCACGCACGCACGCACGCACGCACGCACGCACGCACGCACGCACGCACGCACGCACGCACGCACGCACGCACGCACGCACGCACGCACGCACGCACGCACGCACGCACGCACGCACGCACGCACGCACGCACGCACGCACGCACGCACGCACGCACGCACGCACGCACGCACGCACGCACGCACGCACGCACGCACGCACGCACGCACGCACGCACGCACGCACGCACGCACGCACGCACGCACGCACGCACGCACGCACGCACGCACGCACGCACGCACGCACGCACGCACGCACGCACGCACGCACGCACGCACGCACGCACGCACGCACGCACGCACGCACGCACGCACGCACGCACGCACGCACGCACGCACGCACGCACGCACGCACGCACGCACGCACGCACGCACGCACGCACGCACGCACGCACGCACGCACGCACGCACGCACGCACGCACGCACGCACGCACGCACGCACGCACGCACGCACGCACGCACGCACGCACGCACGCACGCACGCACGCACGCACGCACGCACGCACGCACGCACGCACGCACGCACGCACGCACGCACGCACGCACGCACGCACGCACGCACGCACGCACGCACGCACGCACGCACGCACGCACGCACGCACGCACGCACGCACGCACGCACGCACGCACGCACGCACGCACGCACGCACGCACGCACGCACGCACGCACGCACGCACGCACGCACGCACGCACGCACGCACGCACGCACGCACGCACGCACGCACGCACGCACGCACGCACGCACGCACGCACGCACGCACGCACGCACGCACGCACGCACGCACGCACGCACGCACGCACGCACGCACGCACGCACGCACGCACGCACGCACGCACGCACGCACGCACGCACGCACGCACGCACGCACGCACGCACGCACGCACGCACGCACGCACGCACGCACGCACGCACGCACGCACGCACGCACGCACGCACGCACGCACGCACGCACGCACGCACGCACGCACGCACGCACGCACGCACGCACGCACGCACGCACGCACGCACGCACGCACGCACGCACGCACGCACGCACGCACGCACGCACGCACGCACGCACGCACGCACGCACGCACGCACGCACGCACGCACGCACGCACGCACGCACGCACGCACGCACGCACGCACGCACGCACGCACGCACGCACGCACGCACGCACGCACGCACGCACGCACGCACGCACGCACGCACGCACGCACGCACGCACGCACGCACGCACGCACGCACGCACGCACGCACGCACGCACGCACGCACGCACGCACGCACGCACGCACGCACGCACGCACGCACGCACGCACGCACGCACGCACGCACGCACGCACGCACGCACGCACGCACGCACGCACGCACGCACGCACGCACGCACGCACGCACGCACGCACGCACGCACGCACGCACGCACGCACGCACGCACGCACGCACGCACGCACGCACGCACGCACGCACGCACGCACGCACGCACGCACGCACGCACGCACGCACGCACGCACGCACGCACGCACGCACGCACGCACGCACGCACGCACGCACGCACGCACGCACGCACGCACGCACGCACGCACGCACGCACGCACGCACGCACGCACGCACGCACGCACGCACGCACGCACGCACGCACGCACGCACGCACGCACGCACGCACGCACGCACGCACGCACGCACGCACGCACGCACGCACACACGAAAAGAGAGAGGGAGAGAGAGAGAATGAAACACTCGCGGTTGCGATTTGTATAGTAAATACGAACAGTTGGGATAAAGAGTGTAGTGAACTCACAAAAAGAAAAAAAATTACAAAGAATACAATTTTCGGGGAGATTTCTCGCCCTTCATCAGTGAGGAGTGAAGAGTCTCTCAGTCAGGAGGGGAGAGAGAGTATCTCTTCGCTACTCATTGACGAAGGGCGAGAAATCTCTCCAAAAATTGTATTTATTGTATTCTTTTTTTTGCGTTCATTACACCCTTTCTATATATATATATTCGTTATTATTATTATTGTTATGAAAATAAATTATAGTCCTTGATCGGTCTAGAAGTAATTTTCTGATATTCATGTTAATACGGATGATGTTTAAAAATGTACTAGAATGTTTGAGCGCCGACTCTGTTATCCTGATAGACAGTTATCAGGTCGACAGCGACTTTTTTCACCACTGTTCATCTCGGCGTTAAATATCAACCTACTTTCATTACTACTTATTTATGACCGACCAGCCTTAAAATGAACTATCTAAAATGTACCTCTTGAGGACTGTTACCCCCACTTTGTTCCAATGTTCAAGGTTCTCCAGGTGCCTTGTTCTCGTCCAGCCTTGTGTTCTTCCAGCTGAGGGCGCGGATCCCGCCTTGACACTTGCCGCTGACTCGAGACGCGTACTATAGGAGATAAATTGTTCCCTGTTCCAGATCTTGTTCTGAATGTTCTCCTGGGATTCCCGTTCAGCTGCCTGGAACAGCTCCTTTAACTGCATGTGTGTTAGTATTTTTTCAAGGCTGTGTGCTATAAGGAAATGTCATTTTTTTCTCTACCTGTTTATATGATTTAATATTTAGATACTTCCTTCATTCGAATTATTTTCTCTTTTGTTTTACTTTTGTTGCATAACATAAATTTACATTGACTTATAAATTCTAAAAATAATAAAATTACAATGTCATGTATTCCCTGTTAAAATTTAATGAATTATGATTAATGGGGAACTAATGATAAATTACCCATAAGCTTTATTTGCTTTTAAATTTATAATCTAATTATTCTCTATGATTTATGAAACTATTCTTGTCATTTTTAGCTTTTTGGCAGTAATACGGTATCAAGCTATTAACTTATTTACCGTAAAGAAATTAATTCTGTCACAAAGTTTGAACTGAAGAATTTTTTATCGGTTTTCAACGATTGATGGGCCTGAGCTGAAAATAAGGTCCCTTCTCTCCTGTAAAATAAGTGCTCCAGTATTTTTTTTTTATAATGAATTAAATTCGGTATTTTAACTTATTGGCAAACCTATTGGCGAGTACGTTAATGGCTTGAATCTCTCATGGGAAGGGAGTGGGAGGTTGAGAAGGGGAACACTATATTTAAAACTCCATGTCCTCGTTATTAGATGATTAAGAGGTGGACTAAAATTTATAATTGTAAAAAAAAATTTTATTTGCGTTAAGAAATAAGAAAAAAACCCCACAAATTAATGACGAATGTATTTATGATGGCTACGTGAACGCTTCCCCAACTGTGAAGTTTTAAAAGATAAAATTGATAAATCGTTTGAAGTGTTTTGGCAAAAATGTATTGAATTTTATTTTCTTACTTAACTTTTTAATAAAAAAATATTCCATAAAAGATACATAAAAATGCAAGTGAAAAGATTCAGTTCTTCTCCCATTCAACCCTTGTAGTTGTTCTAGAGCCAGTCTCAGCACCCTTACCTTTATCACGGAGCGTTCCAGTTTGTTATATATATATACTGAAGAGATTCCCCATTTTTCGTTCATGGCAGACCGGAAGCGGAATGCGAGGAAAACACACACAATCTCCATAGTTATAGTCTATATTTATCTGAGAATTATTTTGTAATCCGTATTTTGAATGTGGATAGGAAGAAAACATTTCGATATCTAATGGGCACATCGGTCATTCATAACGAAATCGTTCAGCCGATCATCATGTTGCTGAAGGCTTCGCTAAGTGGAGCTATCTACGTTATGGTGGAGTAGGAGCCAGTCTCCAATTTACTACTTTTTGATGAGATATCCAGATCACTTATTTCTCTGAAAGTAATTAGAGTAGAAGCTGTTATTAGCAGGTAATTCTTATGATTTTCTGTGAGTGATTGCCTCTCTTATTTTTTTTTCCTTCACATTCAATCACTTAGAATTATAGATGTAGGGGATTTACTGAACTCTCACCTATGCCATCAGACTGTAGACGTTCAATTGTAGGCAAGTCTTTCCCGGGCTAGACTTCAATACGCAACGAATCGAGCTTGAAAGAACTTTACACATCATTCTTCGATGCCTCTTGCGTCACATTTCGAGACCTCCCAACCACTTATTAAATACATAAATAAATTTAAAAAATCCCCTTCCCCCGACAATCTTATGAAATTGTGCTTAATTCATTTATCTGAGGTACTTTTAAAGTGAAATAATCATTATTATTAATTTGGAAACGTTTAAGTGTTGTTTCAGTAAAAAGCCAGGTAGAAATTGTAAACTTCGTGTTTGCTCAGTTAAGAAATAATTTTGCTTAGGTGATAAATTCAGTTGAACTCTCTACTTTTTTTGTGAATCAAAATGTGCATCCTTTAGTACTTAATAAGTTCAAAATCCTTTAATCTTTAAAATCCATTCATGCTTGTACATAACCAATATACTTATGAGCTAAAAATAAATTGCCGCGGTGTAAAATTACGGATAAATATTGTCTTCACCCGGTAATTTAAGTTACAGCTAATGGAGTCGCTTCACGGAGACGGTGGGTTAAAGTTGAATCTCATCTGCTTGGATAAGAGGTCATCCAGTGCTACTTGGGAATGAGTTTCTCAGCTGAAAGGACTGTAAAATCTATCTTTTTCATCCAACTACATTTTAAAACCTTATCGGCTATGGTTTTATTCGCTCTTTGGGGATTAAACCATGAAACCATGGGAGATAAAAGACTGAGAAAGGCACTCACACCCAATCATACTACTTATGGTCTATACTACCTTGTGTGATATAGCTTAAGTAAAAATTATTGCTGCTGGTGTAGAATCTTTCTTACTTATCAGTTGCCTGGTAAACACTTCCCTCCTATNTGAAATTAAAAAAAAAAAAAAAATTTATAAAAGTAAAATAGTATTTTTTTATTCTATACCCTTCCATTTATTGTATATAATTCTGTTTAACTTATTCAATTTTATATTGAATTGAATTTTAAGAAAAATGTACTAAATTTGATTTTTAAATAAGTAAGAAAATGAATGCTGTAAAATAATTTGAAGTTTTTTTTTGGTTTTTTTTTTGTTTTTTGTTTTTTTTTTCCGAGTTTTGCATAGTATTGGTTTTTGAGTACTCTCCTTATTTCCTCGTGGGGCTCAGTTTTAGGCCTCTTGGATGCATTGAATGTGGTAGTTATATGTAAAATGTAATTCCCTCCATGACACCAAGTGGTTACATAAGATATATTGACAACTTATTTTACAACAATTTATTGACAACTTGGAAGTGTAGATTTAGTCACTCGCGAATTTCGCAATTCATCTACACAAACAGTATATCTTCCTGTGTCACAAGCTGTTTGTCATTCTAAAAATAAACTCGCTGTCCTTTTAGGAGCCGAGAGAATGTGTCTTCTCTCTCTGGAACCAACAGGACCATTTTCGTACCTCACCTACCCTTGGTTTGCGCAAGGGGCCAGAGGGCGTGTTCCTTGGTGGGCGATAAATGACGAATTAATGTGTGTCCACCTCCATTCGTAGAGTTAGCTGGGACGTCGTTTCTCAAGCGATATATTTGTATAAGCTTACTGTAGCAGACCTTCCTCAGCCCTGTGGGTATAGAACATACCAAGGCAGAACGCCTTCTTTCTTAAAGTTTTGCTACAAGAAGATTTAGTTCAAGGAAATCAACTAGATTTTTGGTATCATCACACACACACACACACACACACAAAAAAATTCATATCATCTACCATCTTACTTATGATTTATAAGTAGTAAATTATGGTAAGTATGGTAAAAATCAAATTTAATAACATTTGTGTTCGGTAAGATTCATTGATAATAAATTATTAGATGATTTTAGTTGGGGTTCGGTCGAGGTAGATAAAAAAAAAAAATACACTATATTTACTATTTTTTCATTTTGGATCTACCTTGACCGAGCCCCAACTAAAATCATCTAATAATAATATCTACGGTAAAAAAAAACTCTCCTTTTGATTGATAATAAATTTTAAGGAAGATATTTAAAATAGAACTTGGTTGTTCGTTTTTTTACATGGTGAAATCAAATTGGGTAATACTACTTCTTTTTGCTAAAGTATTGCGGAAAATAACCTATCTAAGAAGACGTAAATTGACAGGTCTGAATGACAGAATATCTTCGTCGTTCTTATTATATATTAAAAAAAATTAACAATTTTTAGTGCAAGGGAACAGAATAAAAAGTCTAACGACCGACACGTAGGATTAAATAACACAAAAAAATATTTAAAAAATTAAAATTTAAAAGTAAATAACAAGAGTCATTTAAACAACACAATGACAATGTCAGCTCCTCCGTGCATAAGACGAGATATTCGTCTGCCTCGGAGGTAGGACTCTCGACACTAGTGCGGGGAATTTAATAACTTATCATACTTGTTCTGGTAGAATAAATGGAAAATGCACCGGCCCGGATAGCAGGAGATCCAGGTTCAAGTCCTGGCTGGGAAAGATAGATTTTTTTTCCTGTTCCTTTGCACTAAAAATTGTGAAAAAATTATTTAAAATTTTTATACCTGTTATAATCTTCAAAATTTTGTGAAAAAAAAACGAAGGCTTTCAGAGTCACCAGAAATATTCGTAAATATTTCGTCCGAGTTTGACCCTTCTACTTTTAGCCCTGAAGAAGCCATCACATGATGGTGCAAAAACAAGAAGAATGCATGGTTTCAAAGACATTTTTATCTTCTGCAATAATGAAGATCTTTCGAGGGGTCCAGGTATAACATCGAAATTATATTCTTAATTATTTTCCTTAATGTGTGTTTTCAAACTTGGACAATAAATGTCAACATTGCATTTTTTACATATTACATAATTTTTTTTTTTTTTTTCATTAAAACCCAGATCAAGAGAGATATTTAAAAATGTAAGTCTGAGCATTGGGTGGAAACTTATTTTAAAATACACGAATATTATTTAATGAATAGATTTTAGGTTTTTTATTGCAAAATATTGAATGTATTAGTTTTTGGTATAAATTAGATGAAGAGAAGGCAGAGTTCTGAAGAAGACCAAAATTTACAATATTAATAGCTTTGTTTTGATTGCGAATTTGTTTGTTTTTTTTGCATTACTTTTTGGACACCAAAACACATACAAATTATATATCTGTATATATGATAGAGAGTGACAACTTGAACGACATTAGAGGAAATCTGTTAAATAGTTTCTTAGAAAAATAATCCTACATATGACATATATCCTGCCCTTAGATTTAGATTTGTTTTGCTCTGTTTCCATGTTGAAGCCTTTAATTACTCTAGAGTGTAGAAAAGGTGGAGAGTTCGTACAATACCTCGTTTTTACCTGTGATAGGCCTGTCATCACCGTGCCTCCAGGTGTACTTGGCCGAGTCTGCAGTGTTCGGAGACAGGAGTATGTTGTCGCGCGTAAAACACGGAATGGAAATGCTCGTGCTAGGGAATATGTAGAAATCCGACCCTGAAAATGGTTTCCTATTAGGTTTATCATAATGTCTGTCTGCCAAATAAAACTAACACTTCAATAAGTGCNGAGGCGATTGGTCTCAAGGGGGGGGAGAATACACTAATTTTACTATTGTATTTTGTGTGCACTTTTTAAGGTGTTTTTTTTGTTAAAGATTCTTTGTCCGATCCACTAGCCTTAAGTATGAGGACGGGTACGTTTTTTCCTGAGGCGAAATTAAGGGCATGAATGTTCCCTGGACAGCATTGACACACTTCTCTAACTTGGCAGTTAGGGAACCCCCTGGTGCCTGGGCTTCATACCAAGGTCTGCCGGGAAATTAGGTCGGGACATCCCATACCAAGGTCATAGCTTTCTAACCTAAAACCTCAACCGGCCGCAAGCATTTTCATTGTGAACAAAGAATGATGAGTTTTGTTATACAAAATTCAAAATTTTAAAACTGGAACGTACTTCGCTTTATTTAACTATAAGTTCTGAAAACAGAAACTTATTTCAACTAAAAATATTTAGAAATTCAATTGCGAAATATAAATTTTTATTGATGAGAAATAAAAACAAGTTTGAAGGTAAATTTGTTGGCCATTAAGTTTTATGTAGGGAGGATTATCAAGAATTCGGTCTTGGTAGTTGAACAATTAAAAATTAATTTGTAACCAAAAAAAATTTATTTTAGCCAACGTTTCGGCCTGAATTTCAGGCCTTCATCAGGCCAAATAGGATGATCGGGAGAGAGACTACTGCCCAACATTAACTAAATCATGACTAAATGAAAGTCAAAGACTGATCAAAAGGAGAGTTGTTGTTTTTTTCCGTAGATATTATTATTAGATGATTTTAGTTGGGGTTCGGTCAAGGTAGGTCAAAAAAAAAAATACAAATAAAAAAAAAATGTACTTTTTAAAAAAGATTATCTGCTAACGTCATGTCAAAGACTGATGAAGGCCTGAAATTTTAGGCCGAAACCTTTTAGGCTAAAATAAAAACCTTTTGGTAACAAATTAGTTAATAATTCTTCAGCTACCATGACCGAATTCCGGACAATCCTCTCCTCATGAAAAGAAGTTTGTTTCTGTGTGTCTTTTAGGATATTCCGAAAGAACCTAACAAATATATTTGTTTTCATGACAGATTTAATATTTAAAAAAATGCATTTTCGATATTTTCTTCGATGCTGCCAACTAGACACATAAAATAATAGACAATAGAAATATTAATAAAAATATCAATGCATTTGTAAAGGCTCTACTGGCCTCAGTTTTTCACAAATAAATTATAAATTTGTTTCTTTTTGAAAAACAATAATGTGTGTTAATAATGAAGTTGGTCATTGTAATGGGAAGGAGTAGAGGGAGACTAAAATGTAAATATTGTATTGTTTGTGGTATTTAATCCCACATTATTGTACAATATATATACATATATATACAATGCAAGGGAATAGAATAAGAGTAGAGTGCGGGGAATATAAAGAATTATCTGGCTATCCTCAGTGGTGTAATTGGTAGTAATTCACCCCGGCAAGCAGGAGATCCGGGTTCGATTCCTGGCTAAGGCAGTACGTTTTTAAATCATAATATCTGCGTTATTGAACTTTACGAAAACAAATTTATTAAACATAGTAGGTGTAAAATGTAATTTTATAACATTTATATACTATAATTTAAAATAAAAAAAAATCGCTTATTAAGGGAAATATGTTAACTTTTTGCGTCATTTAATTTTTTGTAATTCAACTGTGATTTGTTTATTGGAAAGAAATAAAGATATAAATAGGGGCGCCGGGGTAGCTCATGAAATCCGTTCGGGTCTAGCAATTATGGGGATGCGGGTTCAAATCCCGCCCAGGTCAATCTTTTATATATATTAAAAGCTTGTCCTGAGCCATGGTCGTTTAGAAAGAGGTGGCCACCTGTAGATAGCCCCTCCCTCGATGACCCTAAGTGGTTGAATGGGTGGCTAACACTTTAAAAAATAAATAAAATTCGAAATTAACTTTCCAATACATTGTCTGTTCTTCAATGAGCAGTACNTATATATATAAATAAAGAAAGAAAAAAATTAACAGCGAAGGACGTCAGAAAGCAAACAAACTGTCATGCGTGTTTATAATATGTTGGCTTCCTTTTCTGAACACTAGAGGAAATATTTCGCAAGAGATTGGTTTCTCAGGCAGGAATCTTAGTGGTGGGGGAGCACACGGGAAAGATGGATTGAATGAGATAGGAAATACGAGGGTGAGGAGGAGAGGGTGGGAGGGGGTGCGAGGAAGGCGGCGAACAGACAAGGCCGACAAGAGCCCCTTCCGAGAGAGTACAGTTAATTCGCCTTCCCCCTCCGCCTATTAATAGTTGTCTCGAGTGAGTCTGACTTTCTGCGTACGGTTAGTAGTGTGTGGGCTCGCCCGAGAGCCAGCCAATGGCTGTGCTGTGACGTAACGACTGCTATAACCCTCAGGCCAGCATCCCTCCGGTTCGCATCCCCTGACCTCCTTGGTTACACAACAGCACTCCAACGACTCCGAATTCCCTCGTCTACTGTGGACCGCGGCATTCCCGAACTGCCACTCACGAGAGGACTTCCGAATCGCCGCCAATTACGTGTATAAGCTTTCAAGAGGCGATTGGTCTCAACTATGCTATTGTCTTGATCAATTTATTTAAGAATATCAGCGAATTCCGAAAGATGTCTATTCTCTAATTGTACAATATATTTTACGTTCAAAAGGAGAGTTTGTTGACCGTAGATATTATTCTAAGATGATTTTAGTTGGGGTTCGGTCAAGTGTAATACTATTATTTAGTTAAGGGGTTGAATCAGTGAGGGGTATTTGGTTTTAAAGGAACGAAAAAAACCATCTACCTTTTTTGGTGTGTTGATGTCTGCATGGCTGGTAGTATCCGATGTACTTTTTGTTGGTGAAGTTGTGTTGGTGACAAGTGGCTGTGAGTCTGCAGGTTAGATCTGTGAGGTCCCGTTGCGTTCCTGCAGTCTGGTTAGAGGTCTATGTGTAGAGTTAGACATTGTAAGAGCACCTCAAGTTATGTTGTATGTTCAAAAGGAGAGTTTGTTGACCGTAGATATTATTCTAAGATGTGTCTTGAACGAACCCCAACTAAAATCATCTTAGAATATATTTTACGGTTTTAAGTAATGATTTTAGTTGTGGTATTCAATTCCACAGTTGCATTTCTCGTAAACAATTTCAGTTAAATTTTGTAAGAGAAATGCAAGGGAGTTAGAATAAAAAAATCTTACTACCTCAGCCAGGTAATACTCGAACCCAGGTCCCATGCTTACCGTGTAAGTATGTCGGCTTTTACACGACCGAGGCTAGCCAGATAATCTTTTCAACTCCCAGCAATTTACTCTGAGTCTCAACCCCCAAGTATGACGAGTATATCGTCTTATGCTGGAAGGAACTAACTTCGTAGTATTTAATCCCATCGAATATTGTTCGATAGTTAGTTGACGTGTCAATTTGCTGGTAAATATCATGAATCATATAAATTAAATGCTAACTATCATAGTAAACAACATTTTACTAAGATAGTTAGCATTTAATTTTTTGTGTGTCTTGCTTTTAGTGTTATTGGTAATGTAAATGTAGATATTTACTAACAAATGAGTACTGATATTGCATTATTTTGACAACGGATTTAACTATCAAAAGTGATGTTTTTAATCAAATGGGCATGAATAAGTTTTCTTTAGGGCTTTCTTTGTCTTGTGGGGAAAAACCCTTTGAGAGTTTTCAATTCATAAAACATCAATTCTTTAAAAAATGCAATGAAATGTTCCGTTATGTATGTGTCCTAATTGACTATGATGCTATGTCTGGCAAGGGCGAAAAATCCCTCAGGTCCTTAGATTACTTCTTCCCCTGGGGCATTCCTTCGTGATATTTACTGACAATTGTCAGATTTGAAGAAGGTACACATGATTTCTTGTCGGCTGCTCGACTTGGCACCATTGACAACACGTTTAGCTGTCCTGGTTTCATCTCACCATTAAGGAGAATAGTTTTCCCCAGAAAGCGATTCTGCTACTGACCTTCTTCGTTTGTAAGTATGCAATTGTAAGCTGAGAGTTGGCCGCGAACCACTGAGGTCGAGCATGTGCAAGAACCGAGCTCGCAATGAATGCTAAGTCTGTTTTCTCGAGAGAGACCGAGACACCTTGACACTCGTTTCCCCCAGCGGACTTAACCTTATGCAATATCCATGCAAATTTGTGTAACATTTCAGCAATGTGGATTTTTTTGCAAACATACTTAGTAATATATAGACTACAAACAGTTATGTGAAATTCGTTTTGTAAGGTAAAATGGCAATAGCAACTAAAACACTTCGTTCGCAGTGCCTTCTTCATTGTCTGTCCAATATTTAGCTTCATTAGTACAATCGGAGTTACGGCACTTGCCGTTCTCTCCCGCATGTGAATGCCACTCACGACCATTGAACAATATTTTGAGCAATTACAAAATGTTAACTTAGCTATAGAATGTAACAACAAATTAAATTAAATAAAAAAAATTTAATATTACAATTGTAGAGCTAAGAAAAAAATCTATTTTGAGGAATAAAAATAAGGTTACATTTACCTAAATGGAAAATTATCCTCAACAATTCTAACTCTCTTATAACTGAAGCTCAAAAGTGTAGTTTACATTATAATTTAGGTTTCAGATCTCTGAAACGAGTCCCTTGGTCTCTCAACCAATCAGTGGAAAGCAATGATTTGGTGCGAGTTATTGGATTTTATTATTACTCTCCTCAAATTTGACTAATTGTCATATTGTTCAAGAATCGCAAATCTGATTCACTCATATTAATAAAATGGTGAGTGATATTATTACTTTAAACGTCCGTCACTTGTCACTGCCCCACCCCCCTCCTCTCACTCACTCTCTCTCTCTCTCTCTCTCTCTCTATATATATATATATATATAATGAAATAATCGATGCTCCGATATATAGTAATCAAGAACAGGTGGGATAGAGAGTGCTGTGCACATCCACCAAAAGAAAAAACAATACTCTTGTGATTTTCTTTTTGTGTGTGCACTGCACTCTCTATCCCACCTGTTCTACTATTTAACATGTTTCAATAAAATATGAACATATTTTTAAATGATCTTATATTGTATTGTGTTTACTGGGGTAAAATATTTTTCTGTTTCACTGATAGTTCGGTTTTACCTCTTAACAATTGTTAAATTTGACAAATGGAGATTGGTTATCGTTGTAAACTTTGAAGAGGAAATTGAGAAGTAGGGATCCGTGCTGTAAGGCATTGCACTAAAGTCGTATTTGTGAAAGCAAATAATTTTCATTAATTCCAGCATTTCGGCCTTATTTTCAGCCCTTCTTCGGGAAAAACGATAATGAAGGGATACAGGAAAAAATAGCACATGATTTATATGTTGACTGATAATTTTGGTATTAACAACAACGGCATTAACTATTTAAGTTTCACATATTTCTATTACAATATCTCTTCTCCGAACCCTACCCATTCATCCGTATTAGTGAAATTGATATTTGTTGAATTAATCTCAATAATTCTTTCATTTATCATAATAATTTGTCGACTTTATGTTTTATATATGTTGCAGAGTTTAATAAATCTGAAAGTCATGCCATAAGATCATTTGTATTTATTTTACACACTTTCTCTCTTTTTAATTTAAAATTGTTTTTGTCTTTTTGGTGCAATCGATCAATGCCAGAAGACTTAAGTTAATTGTTTATCCGGGTTTTAGTTCTTTGGTATTAATTGAAACTGTGTTGTTGGATATTAATATATTGTTAATTACCGTTTCTGGTCGCCTGAATTAATGTATCAAGAGATTTTCTAGAGGTTTTTATGGCCATTAGGCTGCCATGAAAAAAAGAAAAAAGAAAAAAAAACATTTTGCACCTTGATTCTCGATGATCTGATTACTGGGTCTATGTTTCAGAAATGTTCCAGATTTATTTAGGGTGTGACCGTTTAACCGTCACTATCCGACTTTTAGACGGTCAGCTAAGTATGGTCATTCACTCACTTTCTCGATGTATGTTCGATGACCTTCCACAGAGATCGGATCCGCGAACCGAAGCAAGAGAGGCTTCTACCTCACTGTATGCGGAAGACGGCGTGTAGAGGAAGAATTCACGGCTTGATCGTTCCGGCCTTGGACTCGTCACCCATTTCAGGAGTCTTGTTGTGTTCCGTCATTTTATTTTTTCGCAACATTGAAAGGAAACTCTCCCCCTCTTACATTATTTCTAAGTGACTCTTATGCTTGGATCCATTTTTTAGGAAATGGGTAAAAAAAAAAAAGAAATAAAAAAATTGTATAAGAAGAATTCCTGAATAAGCTAAGGGGATTACACTTGTTCGTAATTTACAGACTAAATTTCCGTCAACAAAGCAATTAATTATGATTTTCTCGAGAGTTAAGTGCATTAAAGAAAATTTATTTTAATGTATGGTACTAAGTCTTTTGAGTATTGAAAATATTGCGATTGATAAAATATTTCTAACTTAATCTGAGATGATTTTAGTTGGGGTTCGGTCAAGGTAGATCCAAAAAAACACAAATTTAAAAATGTATTATTTAATAAAGGATTATCTGCCAACGTTTCGGCTTACATTGCAAGACATCTTCAGGGCTATCATGAAGATGAGAGAGGACTTCCTGTCCCTAAGTTCACATTTCCATGACTCAATTTCAGTCATGAAGATGGCTTGCAATGTAAGCCGAACCGTTGGCAGATAATCCTTTATTAAAAAATACATTTTTTGTATTTTAAATTAAAATATAAAATTTGTGTTTTTTGGATCTACCTTGACCGAACCCCAACTAAAATCATCTCAGAATAATATCTACGGTTAAAAAAAAACTCATTTCTAACTTAATTTTTAATTTTGTAACTATTATACAAAAAAAAAATTGTTATTTTGGCTTTTGTTGTTTATAGTAGAGTGAATTAATTTTTAGTTTAAACCAGATATGGAGAAAGGTTGGTCAGAGGAAGAACAACATTTATAGCAGTGATATCTTCAGGGATGCTGAAGATATCTTCGTTGTTATTTGTGTTGCAAAAACATTTGTTAAAGAAGTAATATAATTTTCTGAAGTTTATGTTCTATAACATTTTTACAAACAAGTTGAAGTTATAAACAAACACGAATAGTGAAAAGACAGATCATTTCTCTTCCCTTCAATCATAATTTGTCAGCTAATTTTCATTGATTTTTCGTTGAAGCACTTCTTCAGGAATTGAAGTGTCTGATGCCTGGATCTGTTCTTGCGAGAGATACTGAAAGGAACGTGTCTTAAGATTCAGCCGGTGTAGGACATGCTGTCAAGAGGTTCGCAGGACACATCCACAGATCTTTTTTTTTTTCCCTTCAATCATAATTTGTCAGCTAATTTTCATTGATGTTTCATTGAAGCACTTCTTCAGGAATTGAATTGTCTGATGCCTGGTTCTTGTGAGAGATACTGAAAGGAACGTGTCTTAAGATTCAGCCGGTGTAGGACATGCTGTCAAGAGGTTCGCAGGACACATCCTCCAGGGTAATGCCGGGGGGGCAGGGTTGAGGCGAAGGTCTGCCGCCCCCAAGGCGAGGCACAGGACCTGTCCCTTTGTAACGCCCGATCCATATCTGGCTGCTCTCAGACAATGCTAGAGGTCCTCCATTCTCCCATTGTCTCAGCTCGCCAGGGAAATGACATAGATAGGGGGCAAAAAAAAATAATAATAACAAACACTAAAAAAAAAAAAGCAGGAGCGAGATGAATCGCTACGCGCGGCATTCGTTAGGGTCATTGATGTCCTGTAACCCTATTCACTGCCTGATTCTCTTATCCGACACTGTTACTTTCAGGTAATCAGTAGTTAGGAGATCCAAATGGAGAGTTTTTTGACCGTATTATTAGATGATTTTGTTGGGGTTCGGTAAAAGTAGGGTAGTAGGTAGGTAGATCTACCTTGACTGAACCCCCACAAAAATCATCTAATAGTAGTTAGAAGATTTCCGCTAGGGAACAGAGCCAATCACGTTAAACACTAGGGAAGCTAATATATAAATATATATATATATATATATATATATATATATATATATAAATATATATATAAATTATTTAAT
>KZ807914.1:233037-261323 GCA_000696205.2 Oncopeltus fasciatus
TATATAGTTTTATCAAATGAATAAATTGTTACTATTTAATGCAGTTTTAAAATGTGGGATGTTCTAAGATTTTTTTAATTGTACTAGTTTCAGATATAAATAATAATAAATTAATAGTTTTAAACTTTTAATTGATTAATATGGTCACAAATAAGGCCGAATCATGTAAGGTAGTGAAGTAAAACTCTAAAATTATATTGTTCATTTTCTAATGATATATATTTAAAAAGATAAGCCTTACAGACCTTTCTAGGCTAAAAAAGATCTGAAATACCTGCTGAACATAGCTGTAAGAAATAATTGATTTCAAAAGATGATCGGGTAACTTTGGCATTAAACATATGCAAGCTAAGAATATTTAAATAACACAGATCTGGAACTATAAAAATGAATGATTAATTTTCTTGTTATTATTTACTTCCTCAAATCGAAAACAATACCAAAATAATTCTTTTGTTAATGATGTGGTTATATTTCACTAGTTCCGACATAATTAAACTCGATCCGACTCTGACTTTTTACACATTTTTCTTTTGTTCAACCTTGACCGAATCCCAACAAATTCTCTACTAATAATCTCCATGGATATCTCCCTTGCGTTCATGACCATAGGTTGACACGCCATTAAAAAAAAAAAAAAAAAAAAAATCTGAACTGGAGAGTAGAGACTCAAGATGTGTTAAAAATAAAATGTTATTTAGAGATAAATTTGTTGACTGTCAGGTTTTATTAAGAGGGTTATCAGGAATTCAGTCTTGGTTGTTGAATTATTAAAAACTAATTTGTAACCAATAACTTTTTTGGTTACAAATTAGTTTTAATTTTTTAACTACCAAGACTGAATTCCTGATAATCCTCTCTCCATAAAATGTTATTTCTTTTATTTAATTTTTTAAAAATCAAGTAAAAGAAACTTTTTCAAAACATGAAATTATATCAGGAATGCTACCTTCCAGATATGCTTACTAAATTTATTGATCTTCAACAAAATTGACTTTTACTTACACTCTTAAGGTATTTTTTTTTTTTTTTAATTTGATGTATTCATTCCTCCAATACTTATTCTCATAAAAATATATCTTCTATTATTTTTAAATAAATTTCTTCTAAATATATCTTCTATTATTTTTAAATATATTTCTTCTAAAAATATTTTCTTTTCAACAAAATATATTTTTTGCACATTTAATAGTTCCTCAAAATCTTTGATGTAATTTCAAGGAAATGAAAACGTTCATAATGTTCCATTTATTTTAGAGAGAAAGAAGAGGCTTAAAATAGGAATAATTAAATTATACTTTATAACTTAATTTAAGATACCAAAATTTTGCATTGAAGATACTTGAAATTCTTAAGAAGTATTACTGGGTTACAATCAGTTTAACACTTTTTTCAGCAACTGACTGGCTTACATTTTTCCACTGCTTTGATACTAATGTAATTACAAAACTTTTTTTTTTTTCATTCTTAAGTATTTAATTCACAAATTACACGATACCAAACAGAAGATATCCCTTGAGGTTCAGCAAACAGTCGATATCCCAGTTAAAGAAGAAGAAAAAGAAATGTTATAAGCTGAAGAAAAAAAAAAAAAAATTAAAAATTCGGACTACTAAAATATCAGAAGATTTTCAAAATGAGACTAAAGAATTGGCTAGAAAATGATTATAAAATATTTGCTTCAAAAAGATCATCTTATTTCTGATAATTCAGAATTGTGAAGAAGTAACCTTTATTGTAGCCTTTTAGTACCCCATGTGCCCATCATAAAATAAGTTTTAAAAATTATTTATTCTCTTATAGATATCTTTAAGTTTGTGTCTACTCAGCCTTATAATGATGTGCTATGCAATATTTAACTTATTAAATAAAGAGGGAAGGCATTTTCAAACATCCCTTCCAACATCATTATCCCGAAAAGTATAACCCACATAGGGGGTAAAAGTTTTTAGTTATTTAAAATATTTGAAATTTAGCATTCACAGAGGAATTTCTTAAAAGAACTCTCGGGGGAGTGGAATTGCTTTTTACCTTAACGAATTAATATTTCAACCCCAAGTGAATTAGCTAAAATACGAAGCGGACGTCGAGAACTAACCTGCGCGGAGTGTAAAGAAAGGAGCAAAAAAGGAATTTTATTATTCACTGTCTATTTGAGAGGAATTACGCAAACTAATTAANTTTTGATAGTGCTGCTCTACAAAGTTTTCTTTATTTACTCCTATCTTTTCAGAAAGCAGGACATATAGCTGGTATATGCACTAAATCTTTTTTCTTCTTTACAGAGTTAAGAGGATTAGTAATTATTATAGATGTAATTAGAGAGGTAACTCCAAATCATTGGAGGCAAATCCTAGTATCAGTAGTTCCCCTCTGTATTTATATTATCTACTTAATCCACAATTGCTACCTCAGATATTGCAATAGTTTGTATACTGCTTATTAAAATTGATTCTGAATACTAATGCTCTAAAATAGTTAAATAATAATCTTCTTTTTTTTTTTTTTAATATTAGTTTATCTAATAAGAAAAATGTATATAAAAGAATAATTACTAGAACATTTTCTTATACCCTTCTTTAAAAATAACAATAAGATAAAGAAATAAATGTACTTTGTATTGATTCATTTAGGAGGGCTATCTGTTTGATTCAAGTTGCAATGTCAGGGCGCCTGGATAGCTCAGGGGATCCGTTTGGGTCTCGCAATCCTGAAGCTACGGGTTCAAATCCCTTCCAGGGCAATCTTTTATTTATAAATAAATGCTTGCCCTGTGTCATGGATGCTTAGAATAGGGTGGCAACCTGTAGATAGTCCCTCCCTCCATGACCCAAAGTAGTTGAAAGGGATGCTAACACTCTAAAAAAAAAAAAATTAATAAAATAAATAAAAGTACAATATCCTATATTAAAATAAGAAGTCAAAGTTTTGTGAACTCCATCCTAAATATTGCATTTCAGCTGTTGTTACAGTGACTCATAATTTCGAAGTGTTTGTACAATCAGTTTTTTAAATTTATAAGGCTAATTTGATAGTAGATTATAATTATTTATTAGACACCTTGTATGTGATATTCGTAATTATTCATGAATAAAGTAGGGTTGTGAAAACTGTTCTAGCTACCTGTCCTGTTAATTGTGTAAATTATTAACTTGTTAATTTGGAGTATATCGTGTGGAATATGATAAGAAACTTTTTTTTTTAAATTGATATTGTAACATTCAACATGCATAACTCAATTCATTGCAGATACAATTTATGTAATAGATGATGAGAGGCTGTTTGCAGATCCTCCTTGTACAAATTCATGTTAATTAACAGTATAAGTATGACCAATAATGACAAAATGAATGTGATCATTAATGATATCTGATCAAGGGGCCTGAAAATGTTTTGTATTTTTGTTAATAATTATTATTAATAAAGGCATTTTTTCTATTATATTTTATCATATGATTTTATTTAATTAGTTCAATATTACATATCCCTTCATTATTTGACTGAATGTATGCAAACTTAAAAAATCTGTAAGAGAATAAATTAGTTTTACAGTTTTGTTTATGATGGACATTTGGGATACAAGATAGGTTAGAGTAGAGGTACCTTCTTCTCAATTCTAAATTCTCAGAAATCAGATGATCTGTGTATAGCAGCAAATTTTTTTATAATAATTTTCTAGCATATTCTTGTGCTTAATTTTTAAAATTTTCAGACATTTTAGTTGACTTAATTTTTTATTTTATTTTTGTTTTCGGTTTATAACATTTATTTCTCTTCTTTAACAGGGATATTGACTTTTTGTTGAACCTCAAGGGATATCTTATCTTTGGTGTAAATACTTTAAGGGGATACATGCGAACAAAAGTATCAAAAGTGTGAAAAAATGTGTTAAGCTGGTTGTAACGACTGTTTGTAATCTTGTTATACTTCTTATGAATATTTTGGGTATATTAGCTAAAGTTTTAGTATCCTTCAGACTCAAACATCTCGAATTAATTAAATTGTTACTTGTAATTATACTATATATTATTGATATTATTTATTCCATCCATTGTCAATGATTAACTCTTGTGTATAATATATGTGATCTACTCAGTTCTTGGTCCATAGCTTAATTTTTATCTGTAAAAAGAAATATATCTCCTAAGGTTAAAATCCCCAATGATCACTTTCAACTTTGCTGGGGCATTTTTATGTGTGAAGAATAAATAATTATTATTTATGCCTGATATTTTATCAAAATATAAGTTAATATTAATTAGTTATAATTGATATCAATTTTCATTCCTGTAAATTTGTTTTCTTTAGGTCTTTTAAGTATATTCTCTCCCAGAGCCCCTTCTTTTCAGCATATTTTTTTTTTAATGTAACCACTGGGATTTCTGTAGTAAAAATTTGTATAACCTTTAATAATATTGACAAATTACAATTTTTTCCCCTAAATTTTTGGAAAGGCTAGTTTTTAAAATTTTTATGTAGTTTCTCGAATGTTAAAATTGTAATTCAATTTATTCTATCGAAGATAAAAATATATCTATTAAATTATAAGTTTATGATAAATTGTAGTTAACCAATAATTAAAAAGTTAGGTTATCTCTGTTTGTTGACTAGTGAGTACTAAGATTGGATTGTTATGCAACGAGACCTCGTGGCGCAACGGTAGCGCGTCTGACTCCAGATCAGAAGGTTGCGTGTTCAAATCACGTCGGGGTCAAAACTTTTTTTTTTTTTCTGTTTTTTTTCTATTTTAGTAAATAATACGTATCCTGTATCGCAGTTCTTTTCTATTATATAGATATATCCATATATTTTNTATAATATATTCAATACATATATTGTTATTCAAGAAGATTAAAGATTAACAATTCACAATAAACAGTTGAGTTTGTTCTCATGGCTTTGAAATTTAAACTAGACATTATCTAACGAAATGTAGCTAATAAAATTATCTATTTTCAATACTTTTTTTAAAAAGATTTTTCCCTCACAATTTTGTTATTTAAAATTACATATATTTTGTTATGCTCGCATGGCGGATCACACACACACAAAAAAAAAAATATTGCTGGGATGCGTCATATTGATATCATGAAATGGATAACAGTTTCAGCGCGGGATAACATAATGATTTATTCCTTCTGAACAATTTAATATTTTTTTAAATTTAAAAATGCCTTTGTATAAAATATAAATTNATATATATGATATGTGAAATTGGTATTTGTTACGTGGCTAAAGGTTTTTCGGAAAAAGAAGAATTTTCTCTCTTTTAATCGGGCATGTGTACTTGGTGTGTGTATCGGAAACTGGACATTAGAGTAGGTTGATTGTCTTTAAAACAGCTTGAGAATGCCAGTATTGCAATAGTATATTAAAAGTTATTTTAATCTGGGAAGCACTTCTTCTCTTTTTAATGATCATTAATTATTTAACATTAATCTTCTTTAAAAAAAAAAGCAAAAAAAAAATTTCTCCTTACGCTCTTGCTGGTATACTTTTTTCTTGTGGTGGGATCTCTAAACAACATGTAAAATTTCCTAATCATTAGATGTGTTCGTTACTGGCTGAAATCTGTCGAGGGGGCGGGGTATAGAGAGAGAGATAAAATTGAGGACGTCTCAATATATTCATTACTGTTAGTTACCAAAAAATGCGTGGATCTTCATAGATATAACTTATTGTAGCTGAATAATTATATATGTATTTTTTTAAATTTAAAAATGCCTTTGTATAAAATATAAATTACATTTTAAAACGTATATTTTCCAAAAGCTTTATGCGAAACAAGTCATTACGAATTTATAAAAATTTACCTTCTTCTTGAACTCCCCCTTCCCCCTCTCACTTTTCCAATTTTAGCGAATGACGAACTAATCTTGCACTTGGATTAGCTAAAACAGCGAAAGGGTGAGACCCCGTGAAACCTTTGTGTATCCGGCTCCTATAACCTAGCCTTGGTTGCATTCAGTCACTGGGGCTTAGTTAAATCCCACATTTCTTAAAGTATACGGATTTTTACTTCGAAAAAGAGGAGGGGGGGAAGGGAGACCACTGGCTCCACTCCTTTAATAAACTTTTGCAGGCGGGAATAGCAGATCACTAGAAAAATAAGTAGTCAAAATGCTGGCCTACCTCATATTAAGTTCAGGAAGTCGATAATAGTTTCAGTGCTGCAATACATTAAGGTATATATATATANTTTTTCTTGTGGTGGGATCTCTAAACAACATGTAAAATTTCCTAATCATTAGATGTGTTCGTTACTGGCTGAAATCTGTCGAGGGGGCGGGGTATAGAGAGAGAGATAAAATTGAGGACGTCTCAATATATTCATTACTGTTAGTTACCAAAAAATGCGTGGATCTTCATAGATATAACTTATTGTAGCTGAATAATTATATATGTATTTTTTTAAATTTTATATTTGCATAAATTAATTTACTTTTTTTAAATAAAATTATTATTCTATAGCAAATGTAGAAGTTTTAGGGCGGGATTTAAGTTTATTATTTGGCCCGTTTTAACTCAGAATCCCTGTGTGGTACAAATATCTGATTGGTCCATAGATTATTTACTGCTCATGCGCAGCCGGTGGCTGATAAGTCTGACTCACTGCTGTCCCTATACAATTTTTTTTCCTCTTTAGTTTGGAACACCACAGAGAATAATTGAAGAAATGTAACAAATTATTCTTTTAAGTTTTAAATATTTTATGAGCTTCTGAATTATATTTTAATTAATAGCGTAAAAACAATGCAAATTGGATGGATAAGTTTCTTTTTTTTTTTTAATTAATCATTTCTGAAATAGACTCTACTAAATTAAACTTATTAATAATTAAACTTAAATGAAGTTTAATTTGAGTTAAAATACTGCATTGAACAAATATTAAACGAAAAATTACTTATTAATGATATAATACATTTATTTATTCATTGTCGAAATCTTACTTTTCGTTATTTCTATTATAAACCTGATTTGAATGGTGGAACATGTCTGGCGATGCTTCAATGAAATTGACCATAAACAAAACTTCATTTGAAACAATTAATGCGAGGGAATAGAATAAAAAATCTATCTTTAAAAAAGTTAATGCCTTAAATCTTCATTTGTTTCGTTTTGAGAATCACAGTTGCTACGTGGAAAACATCTGGAATGAATCAGTCATACTACATTCCATCTAGTACTACTAATATTCCGATACTACTACTAGTACTCCATACTACTAACCATATATTACGGGACCTCTAAATGTCCAATAATTAGTCTCAGTAACTGAAATGTTTATATGTGAAGTTTTTTTTTTATTACAATAAACGTTTTACAACTAATTTCTGATAAATATTGCCACTTATCGAAAAAAAAAAAAAAAAAATTAAGCAGCTCAAACGACTATTGATAAAATTCCATATCTGATGTATAATCTGATACGTTATCTTAATTGTTTAGAAGATGATATGAAGTTTCATATATTTCATTAAAAATTTATTTTTAATAAAATTAAAAAGCTATTTAATTTTTTCATAGAATTCTTTATTTTTGTCATTGTTAAACTGTTTAATTTTTTAAGGTTTAATGTAGTTGGTGGAATTGTCTGGAGGTAGCGCTACCCTCATAGTTCCAAGCATGCCCGCCCTGGCTAGGATGTTACCTTTCTCGTAGGGTTACCTTGCAGAGTCATGTGAAGTGAACCGTAGTTATTAATTAGACCTATTTAATTTACCTTTAGTGAACTTTTTTTTACTCTCCAGAATGTTCAATTTATATTTGAGTTTGAGTGACACTTTATTTATTTGTGGAAAGTAGTAATTTCCTCCCATTGACTTCTGCCTAGTCAGGCTACCTCAAGTACTATCTTTGATTTTTTAAAAAGCAAGTTATAAGTTTATTTTTTTTAAATAATTAACAATTCGACATGCCTTCCTCTAATCCTCTTCCTCCAAAAGAGAACTCTTTGTTTAAAAGAATAGTTAAGTGCTACGAACGTAAGCTCTATAAAAATGGACTCAAGTTTGCTAAACAAATTCTTTCTAATCCTAAATTTTCTGAACATGGTGAGACGCTTGCTATGAAAGGACTTATCTTAAATTGTCTTGGACGTAAAGAGGAAGCTTATGAACATGTTAGAAGAGGTTTGAGGAATGATTTAAAATCCCATGTGTGCTGGCATGTTTATGGTCTTCTACAAAGATCTGATAAAAAGTATGATGAGGCTATTAAATGTTACCGTAATGCATTGAAATGGGAGAAAGATAATATACAAATTTTGCGGGATCTTAGCTTGTTACAGATACAAATGCGCGATTTAGAAGGGTATCGAGAAACTCGATATCAACTATTTATGTCTAGACCTGCACAAAGAGCTTCATGGATCGGATTTGCAATGTCTTATCATCTCCTTAAAGATTATGAAATGGCTTTAAAAATTTTGGTTTCATTTAGAAAGACCTTAGTTACTGGAGTGTATGACTATGAGCATAGTGAATTGTTATTATATCAAAATATGGTAATCCAAGAGTCCGGTGACCTCAAAGAAGCTTTAAATCATTTAATAGAATGCCAAGGACAAATCTGTGATCGACTCTCGGTCGAAGAAACATTTGCACAGTTGTACATAGAGCTTAATAGACTGGAAGAAGCAGAAGGTGTGATTCGTAATTTGTTAAAAAGAAACCCTGAAAATATTTTATATTACAACCTGCTAAATAAAGCTTTGAATATAAAAACTGATGAAGAGAAGTTCAATTTACTTAACAATCTTTTAAAAGGCGAAAACAAAGCTTTGGCACCTCGCAGATTACTTTTAAATTATGTGACTGGTGAGAAATTTATTTTTGAAGTAGATAAATATCTTAAGAGAGGTTTGAGGAAAGGCATACCTCCTCTTTTTGTTGATGTTCGGCCATTGTATAAAGACAAAGAGAAATCAGATATAATAGAGAATCTTGTTCTTGGCTATGCTAAAAATTTAAAGTCTCATGGCTCATTTGGGAATAAAGGAACTATCAATGCTTCTGAAGCACCATCTGCTTTATTGTGGACATATTACTTCCTTGCTCAACATTATGATTATTTCAGAAATATTGATAAAGCTTTAGAATTTATCAATGAAGCGCTTGATCATACACCTACTCTTATTGAGTTGTACATTACAAAGGCTAGGATCTATAAGCATGCAGGTGATGTTTATGAGGCATATAGATGGGTTGATGAAGCTCAAGCTCTTGATACAGCTGATAGATACATAAATTCAAAATGTGCAAAGTATATGTTACGTTCAAATATGGTTAAAGAAGCTGAAGATGTTTGCTCAAAGTTTACTAGGGAAGGAGTATCAGCAATGGAAAATCTAAATGAAATGCAGTGTATGTGGTTTCAAACAGAGTGTGCCTTTGCTTATCGAAGACTGGAAAATTGGGGTGAGTCTTTGAAAAAGTGTCATGAAATAGATAGACATTTTTCAGAAATTATTGAGGATCAATTTGATTTTCATACTTATTGCCTTAGAAAAATGACTCTGCGTTCTTATGTTGGCCTTTTGAGATTAGAAGATGTTCTTAGAGCCCATAAGTTTTATGTGAAAGCTGCAAGTTGTGCCATTAGTGTTTATATCCATCTATACGATCAGCCCATTAAAGATGAAAAACAAGAAGAACAGTTGAAACTTGAGGATTTGGCTCCAAGTGAGTTGAAAAAGTTAAGAAACAAACAAAGGAAGGCTCAGAGAAAAGCAGAACTTCAACTGGCTGAACTAACTGCAGCTGCAGAAAAAAAGGAACAGCACAACAAATCAAGACAGACAGGTACTGAGCAAGAAAATGACTCAGTTCCTCAAGATGAATTAATACCAGAAAAACTTGCCAAAGCTCCTGATCCTCTTGAACAAGCTATTAAATTTTTACGACCACTTCAAAATTTGGCTTCTGAAAATGTTGACACTCATCTAATGGCGTATGAAATATATTCAAGAAAAGGAAAGCCTTTACTGATGCTTCAAAGTGCAAAAAGAGCTTATAAAATAAACAGCAGCCATCCTCTTGTTCATGAAGTAGTTGTAAGATATGCCATACAAATAACTGCTTGGGAGTCTCAAGGGGGCCTTGCGGCGTCTGTGTCCAAAGTGATCACCCATCAAATGGAACCAATCTTAAAGGGTAGAAGCCCTGCTGAGATTAATGAAGAGTTCCTGAGGGAGAACTCTGGCTCTCTTCCAGCCAGATTACAAGCAGCCCGAGTAATGTATATGCTTGACAATGGAAAACAGGCTGAAGCTATCAAACTTGCAACATCTCTTGATAATTCCCTTAGTGGGATCTCCATTGAGAACTGTTTGAGTGTAATGAACGCATTGAAGAATGGTGATTTTGGTTTGTGTGAAGAAGCCCTCATTGACTATAAAAGTAAATGCCATGAAATATTCTCTTTGGCTGTTGACTTCTTACCTCCAGGTGCTTCTAAATCAAATACTAAGGTTACAATTGACCGAAGTGACATTACAGATGCCTGTTTTGAAAATAGTAATAGTAACTGATGTATATTATTGAGTTTTGATTTGTCAATATGTAAGTATTTTGTTTAAATATAAATTAATAAATATTATTTCAAATTCTCTGTTCATTTTTGAGCAGCATAATAATTTTGTGGCATAAACAGAAGAACTATAAAAATTAATTTCATAGAAAAAATTGTGTAAATACATTAATTTTCTTGGATATAAAACTAATTATAGCTGTACAAATGTAAAATAAGTACCTGTTCTGCTGTCTGTTATGCCCTACTAGTTAATAATTAAATAAGCAAATTTATGAAGACAAAGAAGTTGATATTATATTTGCATCAATATCTATCCTGTTTATACAAAATTGAATTATCGAATGTGATTTATGGATAATATGAAGTAATAATTGAATGAATTATTCGTGCCTAGAATTTACAATAAAGCATACTGTAAAGCATACTTTTAATAAAAGTACTTTATTGCTAAACTTTTGTTTAGTTTTTTTTTGCTTAAATTTTAGTTTTGTTTTAGTTTTTTATTTTAAATTATTCTCTTACTGTGTACCTATCAAATGCTTGCTAGTGCACTTGTTTGATAAATTTAGAAATAATGATCCCATTGGCTAGAAGCTGTGTTGAATTATCGGATTTCCTTGAGAAGAATCGAAGACTCAACTTATGTCCATCAAAGAAGTCAAATAGTTTTTTACACCATCACTGTACTGGAGTTTAAGTCATAAGTTTATAAAAGAAGGAAGTTCCTAAACACAATACTGTTAGGCTGAGTTTTAGTTTTTTTTGTTTTTTTCTTGTGACCTAAGAGATCCATTAAGGCCTAACTTGATTAAAATATATTATCTTTTAGTGTCTAAGACAGAGTGAATTATCAAAAAGTATTTTGTACTTGCAGCTGCTGTACACTGAAGACATTTTTCATTAAATTATTTCTTTCTCATAGAAATCAAATAACATAAGAAACTAATAGAAACAAATTGTTTGGAATGCTATGTGTTATAAGTTACATTGTGTTAAATATGTAAGCCATGAAAAATAATGCTTTTTGGGTTGACAATTATTTGTTGAAAATTGAAAAAGATTCTATAAATGAGAAAAGTTTTACAATTGATTATTATATATAATCACTTTGTATCAGCCTCTTCATCCAGGATTTTTAAAACAAATTGGACCTAGAGCTGTGAAATTGAGATTGAAGCTTCTAACAGTCTTGATCATTTTAAAAGCAGAAATTTTAGGATATTTTCACCTTCAAGGAAGTGGTTTCCTAAAAGCAGCGTTTTTCTAAGATTTTGATGTTCCATACACTTGAGTCGTCACATTTATAAATTAGAAGGTGAGTGTTATTTAAAATCCATGGCATCCCAATATAATTTTTGTAAAATGATTCTAGTATTAATAAATTAGATAGTTCACTGAATAGACTCTACTGCTGACTGTTACCCTTAGTAAATCTTTAAAATTATTAAATGAAATAAAGTTAACGAGTCTATAATATAATGTATCAGAGACATATACCAAAAAAATATTTTTCACGAATAATCTGCGAAATCAATGTAGATTTCCCAGTTTTCATTAAAATATTACAATAAATAAGAGTTAACAACTAATATGGACTTAAAAGCCAAAATTAACAGTGAGATTTTGAATAAGTTGTAAGTTTCCAGATCATCTGTGTTCCAGACTGACTAGAAGAGGAAGATGTGCTCAATCCTACCTGTTATATTCTTTAAAATCTTCCTTAATGATTATTGTTAAAATGCTACAAAACATAATTTTATAAAATGCATGTTTCATCTACCAGTTTTCAAAACTTATCTTGTGGTATTGAAGTTTTTAATTATTTTTAGTATTTGTCTTCCTTTATTTCTCTCTTGATTACACCAATTTATGTAATCATTTTTTGGGGGGGTTTGAGAAAAGACTCCTACTACATGTAGGAGTAGTATTATGACACTATGACGAATAGCTATCTAAAACAGGAAAATATACAAACATAAAACAAGGAATATTGTAAACTTTTGGGGAAACTAGTTGTTCATATAAAACTTAAGTGTTCACACACACACACACACAAAAAGTGTGAAGCAATCAATTTATAGCAAAATAAAAGACCAATCTGTAACATTGCATCTGTGAGAAAAATTAGCTTAAGGCAGTTTGGAGAATAGTCTCTATGGAGCCAATATGTCCTATACTTCAGCTATTAAATTGTGTCACTTGTTTGAGTTCTTCAAGAAATCCACAGAATAGCATATATTTCAATTAACCTAGAAAATGCGGGTAAAGGGGGAATAGCATAAATTAGTTTCTTATTAGAGATGGAACTTCCATTTCTTATTTTAATGTAGGTGAAGTAATAGAAACACATATGCACTAAACATAGCTCATAAGTAAACTCATAAGAGGGAAATTTAGGAAGAGAGTGCGCTCAATACTCTCTAAGAGGACTTAATTACTCACTTTTAAAATCCAAAATAGTATTTAAGTATATAAAAAAATGGTATCTAGGATTATCATAATAGAATAATACCCTTCTGAATAATTACTTGCTTGTTTAAATAAAACTTAAATTGGTTATATAAAACATATGTAAAATAATTTTTCTAAAAAATGGTTAATTATGGAATTAGTAATACATGTTGAAGAAAGAATTTATAAATGCATACAGTAAATTCATTAAGAAAGAAATTAAGGGTAACAGTCGATAGAAAATAAAATTTGGTGTTATGTAAATAATCTAAAAGGTTATTTCCACCACCAATGAATATAGAACTATCATACATTCTATTATCCGTCTTCATTGGTTTGCAGAAACCAATAATAGACCGGATAATAGAAGATATGATATTTGGTGTTAGGATTAAGTCTGTTTTGCAGGAACATTATAAATCCAATAATTTCCTATCTTTCATTAAATATATGGCAATATATTGTTGAGTGCTTTTCTGCAGCTTCCTTGAACTGATCAACACCCAATAAAAAAAAATTGATTTATTGAGTTAATTTGTAAATTCGTTATTTTTGGCTACTTATTGAGCTGTTTTACCCAAGAATATATTTTTATTTTAATTCTTTAAACAGTGCGATAGCTTTGTAAATAAAAAAAAAAATTACATCCATAAACAATAAATCTTTAATTTATCACTTAGGAATTATGAAATATTTTTCAACTAATTCTACTTCAAAGAAGCCAAAATTTATTCTGTTGATAACATCTTATTTATAAATTAAGGAAACATCCTAACCTTTATTTTTTTCCTTTTTGGATACTAAAATTCATTGAAATCATAATTAGTGTTGTCATCATATTTATTAAACATGTTGCATAGATTTTTGTATGTTACATAGATTTACTAAATTCATTATCTGGCTTTTTTTTTGGCCTTTATTTAATTATTTAAATCTTTGAATCTCTTCATACTCTCCTTTTGAGCTGACTTTGTGCCTCCCTAAGTTGTATCTATCCATTTCCTCCTATTTATAACATGAACTATATCTGGAGGCTGGACTGTATTCTAAACCAGCCATTTCTTTTATCCTCTAATTTTCTCCTTCAAGAGTTTTTGAATATATATTCTTAATTGTTTTGATCAAAGCCTTCATAATATAATTGTATAAATTATAATTATGAATCCTAATAATGTTATGAATTTTATTTTAAAAAAGATAGATATCTGTCTTTATTGAAGAAAAAATTATAATGTTTTGTGTACTTTAATTTGGCTTCTAAAATTAATAGGCCATAAAAATGACTAGTCTAAAAAATTTATTAAAATCTTTAAATTAATTTTGTTTCATTTTTTAAATTAGCCATAGGAAATCTTAAATTTTTGAGTTCTTTATTTCCAGATTCTAAGACCGCAGTAATGAAAAAAAACCTAATCTCTATGTGCAAAATTTTTCTATATTGCGCAACAGCTTTTGTAATTTTCATCAAATTAAAATATTTTTACTCCCTAAACTTTATATAAGCTAAACTGATAGCTATAAATGTTAGAGTGGGGAAATTATTTTTCATAAGTTTTATTTTCCTATTAATCAAAACATTATCTACACCACTTTTTTTTTTTATCGAAGTTCAATTTTTTTTTTTTTTTTTTTTCCTTAGGAATCTATTTAATGTGAAATACCTTTTGTAATGCTTTAACTTTAGTTAAATAAATAACATTAACTCTAAATATTCAACAATAAATCATTTTTTCAATAAATTCATTAGAATTAATAAGCTTAACAAATGATTGATCAAACCCCTTTCATATTTACCATCAGTTATGTAAAATAATGAAAGTATATTTCAATTTCAATCAATTAAAATTTATTAATTTTTTATGTTTATGGAAAACTCATAATTCATTCATCCAACTATTTATAGTTTAAAATAAAGACTCAGAAATTTTGAAATGACAATACACAAAATTTTCTGACTACTAGTCTCCTGTCACATTCAAGCTACTTCAATCCACTTTAATATCTACATTTTAATAAAGTATATTCTAGCCACAAATTATACCATCCTTAATAAACAGAATAAACAATATTCTGTAAATATTTTATTATAACTGGCCAATTTTATGCTTAATGCTTCTAAATGTCTGTTATTTAATTTATCTCATTTATAATATATACATACACACTCACATATATATTATTAAAGCATTAAGTCACCATATCTGAACTCTGTTTTAGGCGTACTACTAATGAAAACATTGTAAATCAGGTTTTCAATCAATCTTGTGAAGTTTTTTCTTTAGTTTTTCCATGATGCCTGTGGGTAGATATGTGGTTATACTTCTATCATTTATAGTGTTCCTGGGTCATTATTAAATTAAAAATATTAAATTTTGATGAAATGTAAAGCTTTATGATTTTTGGGCAAAATCAAAGCAGGAGAAGAATATAAACTAAAAATGTAGATTTTCTCTTCTGCTATTAATTAAATTTTATACTTACCACCAACTTAATAAATAGTTTTATCCTTTTCTCTTATTTTTTTTTAATTCAAAGCTGGAAAAGAGTGCTTGAAGAAAAGAGTAGAACCAAAAATATAATTATCTCAGGGGTTGTTAAATCAATGTTTATATTTCATTTTTGAAATTTTCATCATGATAATGCTTTATGATGTTAAATTTAAAACAGGATGAGAGACACTTAAAAAAGGAGTGTAAATGCTAAATATAAATATTTGGCTCAGCTATTGATCAGTCATGGATTATATTTCACTTTTAAGGGCCCCTCTCAATGTTATGAATTATAATTGAATAAAAACAAGAAGAGGGAAGAATCATAACTACTTATTTTTTTTTAATTTAAGGTTTATATTTTTATATATATTGCTTCTATATAATTGCTGGCTGGTGGAGGTTCTCAATCAAAGATGGCTGAAATAAATAAGAAATTGTCACAAACCTCCACAGTTTTAACTAAAGAGGTTTATGACCATTTCTCTTTTATTTCACCTACCTTTTGTTTAAGGTTATTCAAATTCCCAATTAAACTTTTATATAATGTTTTAAACTGACTTCTGTGTTACCAAAACTATAAGTAGCACACTAAACACTTCAGATTTTTTTTTTTTTTTGCTTTGTAGTAGATTTAAAGTTTAATTAGGAATATTTTTAGTCCTCCAGTAGACAATTATATTTATTTTTGTGTCTGTTCGTTGTTTGCATGATATTCAAATAGTAATGCAAAGGTTTCTTTGAAATATGAAATCGGTTATTTCTTATGAACCATCGACAAATTAGAATTTTTGATAACAATTAATAATGACAAATTTTTATTTTTAGATAATTCTATAAAGAAAAATAGAAACTCAATTTTTTCATAAATATATATATTCAAAATAATGTATATAAAAATTATTAATTCATGTCATCAACCAATAAATTATATAAATTAACATTAAATACTATTTTTTTTTAAATCATGTAATCCAATCAAAAAAGCATATATAAAATATAAAGGTAAAATAATCATAAGCTATTATAAAGAATCCTGCAATCTATAATTTAGTACAAGTCAACAAAATCTTTAAGTTAAGGTCTAGGCATTAAATTTCTTTTTAAATTATGCTCTTTTTTTACGTTTTAAATATTTCATTGAAAGTTACCGATCCCCGCCCCCTTTGAACTATTATATAATTAATTATATTAATTGAACTATTACTATTGGTGAAAAATTGTACTAGTATTCAGTAGTTACTGATAGTAATTTGTTCATTACTACAAATAAAATTTAGAAAATACAACAAAGTAATCTGTCATTCATTTATTTCCTTTTTAAAAAATTTTAATTTAGTTTATTTTTAGGCTTAGTTTTATGTTGAATATATTTTTCAGTTGTTGTTAATTGTTGTTTCAGACGCCTGTCTGAGATGTCAAGCTGAAAGCAAGCAAGACTCTCGCTATGGGAAGCAAGATTGCGTTGTAGTTTGGGGTGATTGCAACCACTCTTTTCACTACTGCTGCATGTCCCTCTGGGTGAAGCAAAACAATAGGTATGAAACAATTATGCTCGTTTATTTTATAATTGTTTTTGTTTCACTTTAATAATTGTTTTTGTTTTATCTTTAAATAAGATCAGCATAAAAGAAGTATTTTTATTTGACCACTAAATGATTAATTTAGAAGTTTAATGTTGAATAAACTATTCTTTAAAGAAAATGATTTACTTTGATGGCATCCCACAGTTTTAGGGGATCTAAATGAGTTTGTAGTAGTTTCAGCCTGCAATTTAAAAAAAAAAAACCGACAAAGAATTCCTTAAAAATTACAGAGAAAGAGTCTTAATTTTTGTGATAACTTGTTTGTAATGTGTACACTATTCTTGTGGAAAGAATGTCAAATTAGAGAAGAATCAGAAAGAAATTAAAAATGTGCAATAGATTATGTTCTGGTCAAATACTACAGATGTGTGAACTGCAGGATGTCAGAAAAAGAGAACTGGATATCAGAAGTTTCTTCTTTATTCTGTTAAATAAACTCTGGATGAAAAAATCATATGAACGTTTAGAAAAGTCATCTATTATTTCTGCTTAAAGTAAGTTGATGAAGTCATGAATATTTCTAAGAAGAAATTGAAGTAAAGGCCTTGGACCATAGTAGAAATAGGATTGTGATTACATTGACATTGATACAATAGCTCATCCAATGTGCTTTCACTACTAAGGCTGAACAAATACTGAGATAATTTCTCTCTGTACTCATCAAGGTTTATTTAAGAATACTTGTAACAAGAAAAAAAATAGTCCATAGCTCAAAAAAAGAGCAATACAGTTTCAAAAAAGAGCCAATCATGCTCTAGCATCAGCTCTAGGTCTACCTCATCTTCACCATGTGTATCATAGAGAATAAAGACATAAAGGTGTTCTAGTTAGGTCAGAACCTAGAACCCTCTGGATTATGCATATTAGTAGATTTTGCTGATGTCTTTGTATTAGTTAGCTGACAATGATAAATTTCTTCCTTGAAGGAAATAATTTTAATAAATATGGCAATAGACCTGGAAAGGTCAAATGCCAAATTTTAAAAGGAAAGGTCAAATAAAAAGTTTACATTAATGGGGAATACATAGGAGAATCGGAGCAGGTAGGAGAGCTTACTCTTTGAACTAAGTAAGCTTACACCTTTGAAGAGTTTTTTTGAGCAACAGCTGTATGACAAAGCAAACTGAAATGGCTGTTTATAACATCTTCATAGCTTCCTATTCTTTCATTTTCTTCAAGATTGAATTGTGAATCCTCACCACAAAACAAGAGAATTTTATTTAGATGTAGTACTTTTATATAATGCAAGGAAATGTCCCCAGAAATAGAATTCAGAACACCACCATAAATAGTCGTGAAGGATTGAGTAATGTGATTTGATTTCTTCATATAGATAAAGAAAGAACTGCCAGACAGACCTATATGATCTTAGTGGAAAAAAGGATTCCAAGGGGAAACCATATATTTGTAGGAACCTGTTGTCCAAGAGATGTTTAGAATTTGAAGTCTTAAGTTGAAGCAAGAGAATCCAAAATTGGCCTAAAGAAATAAAAAAATAATGAAATGGAAGACATGCTATAAGCTTTCAATGGTTAAGACCCTTTGTTTTCAAAAGTGTGAAAAAAAATTTAAAAACTCATTCTTTGATTATTTATATATTTTTTATTAAGTATTGCCTTTCTTTCAACCACTTAGGAAAGGGACTATCTACCGGTTGCCATCCCATTCTAAACATCCATAGCTCAGGACAAGCTTTTATTTATCAATAAAAGCTTGTCCAGGGCAGAATTTGAACCTGTTGTACAAGGATTGTATGAGCCGAACGGATCCCATGAGCTACCCTGGTGCCCCGATTACTTGATTATTTACAAAGCATTTTTGCTTACCACAATTATGAATACTAGATTGTAGTTGAGCTAGAACCTCATAGCTAAGATCTAAAGAGAACTACTTTTCATGATTAATTAGGTATTTTATAATAATATATTGATATATTAAGATGTTACAATAATGGTTCAAGTAAAACAAACAAGAACACAGCACTTAAAAGAAATTGAGTTTTATTTATGCAAACTATATATTTTGTCTATATAAGTATGTAATGTGTTTATAGGATTAACTACCATTTAAATATATTATTACATTGTCGTATTAATTATTGCTATAATGCCAATAATTTTGTATATTTAATATCTGCATAATAATTTCTGATCTTGGTATTTTGGAACATTAATTAGTAAATAATCTAATTTCGCAGTGTAAACTCAGGTTTTATCAAAGTTTAAGTTACACACTTACTTAAAACTTAAGTGTGACTTCATCAGGGGTTTTAAATATTTATTTAATCAAAATTTTGGTTTAGATATTAAGTTCTCTTTTTTGAATATCCAAATTTTATTTTCTACACTTCTAACAAAATATATTGTTAGATTATTGTTGTATAAACTGTTATTAATATTTAAATAATCATATTCTTTACATAAAATTTGAAGGTCTAGATTTGTAGTCGTTTTAAATCATTTTTGTTTTACCTGACCTAAAATCCTGCCTTAACTTTTTTTTATTTAATATTTTCCAAAATTGCACTTTTTATTATTTGTAACCATTCAAGAGCTTTATTATTTATAAAATAATCTTTTCTGTTTCAGATGCCCTTTGTGCCAACAGGAATGGTCAATCCAGAGAATGGGAAAATAACGATCTCTTAGGAAAGTCATAGATGTCGCGACTACTTTTAAACACATAGTCTTCATACAAGATTTTTGGTCAGCAAGTTTTTTAGCATTTGTTCTTGCCCAGCTCAAGACTCTTTGATGCAAAATTTCTATTATTATTTTTTTTTTTTTTCTGATTTGTTATTTTATTGTCTGCTAGTTTTGTGGATTTTTACAGTCATTATGTAAATTGTATATTATTCCCTAACAATGTTTTCCTTACTTAGTTAAAAAAAAATTAATATTTAAATTATTTTATGATTTAAAAAAAATTAAATAATTATATTCTTTTCAATAAATTGATATCAAAATTTGAACAATATTTATTTAATTCATTTTCAATAGGTGTGTTCCATTTTTGTGTCTTAATTCATAGATATTCACAAACACACCATATGTGGGGGTGTGTTTATTTGTATTTGGCTCCAGCATACTTGTATTAAATCCTTAATTGCAGTTTAAAACCAAGTTTTCAGCTTTGAAAGGCTAGTGCACTCGGATTGATGCTGGTAAAACCAAAATTGTACTACTGGTTTCCTTCTTTGACTATTATTTTTAAATGATGCTTCAAATCATTCTTCACTTTTAGCTGATTTCCCATCAAGTTATTTAAGTTGGTACCATGTTGCAACTTTTGGAAAATTTCATGGTTCTTCACAGATCCTAGTCCTGAGAAGCTAAAAATGTGGTCTTAAAAATTGTGTTTATACCCTTGTGTGTAATTCAGTCTTTAAGCTTCTTTATGTAAACCTTTACCCAAAGTTAGTTAATGGCTGAAATCAGTTGAGGGAAGGGGTATAGACCGAGACCGTAATTTAATATCTTAATATCTTATCTCTGTTATAATAGTGATTGAAATATTTATAATTTACAGATGACCATAATTATTTCAATGAAATGCAGTTCTTACAGGAAATTTAAATGATTATGCCTTCCAATACTCTACAGGCCACAGTTTTCATTGACAATTCTTTAATAGTGATTTTAGCTCAGTATTCCTGTCCAACTAGTCTCATCATTGTCTTAGAAACTAATTTACTGGTAAGGTTCTCTTATGGCTGCAGGTTTTACTACTATATATTTATACATTCCTTCTGTATTGAATAAGTTTGTCTGTAAATTTCAATTCATACTCAGTGTAAGCTTAATATTTACTTCAGAGTGTAAATAATTGTGCAGTTCATTTAAATTATTATCTTGGGAGATCTGATCAAGATAATGAATTTAAAATATAATTGTGCTTACATTTAATAAGAAGTGTTTTATACTACTGTTTTAGGGAGAAAAAGTTTAAATATGCATTCTTTAATTATTTAAAAGGGGTACCAGGATAGCTCAGGGGTTCCATTCAGCAATCCTGATAATGCATTTTGAAATCCCGCACAGGGCAAGCTTTTATCTATAAATAAATTCATTTTTTGAAACAGAATAACAAATTTAATGTAAATGGTTTGCTATGCATAGGTTATTTTTAGTTTATTTGGATGAAAAATAAACTATTGTAATTTACCTGAAAAATCAGTATCATAACACATTTCAAAATTTTGGGTTATAAGGCAGTATCCAAAAAAGAAGATAAAAAACAATTATCCTCCATATAAGAAATTGATCAAAATGGCTGAACCAAATTTGTTGTTCATCTGTTTCTACGTGTGCCGAATTTCATATGAGCACGATCCATTAAAATTAAAAAGACTCTTACACCCAAAAAGTTGTACTTAACAAACTGGAATTGTTGTCATTTTTACAAACATATTTGTGTTAGATGGAGAGGCTCGAAATTTGAATTTTTTCCCTGGGTCTGTTATTTTATTTTATTTTATTTTATTCATAATTAGATTACTGTAATGAAACTATAAATATTATTTCAAATATGTTATTAAATGATAAGATCCTAAACAAATTTTTGTTGGTTACTCCTTTATGATGCAAAGGATTTGTCAAATTGAGTGAATTTATTGAAAAGGTGTTGTGGGGTTAGTCTTATTTTTCCCCCACAAAATGGTCCTATTCAGTTATTAAACCCATCATCAGAAACCATGTTCAAAGTTTAGCATTTTGCACTATTTTTATTTTAAGATGAATTTCTTACTACTTCAATAATTTGATTTAATTTTACTGTGGATGATATTGCACTATAAGCAATAAACGCATATTAAACTGTTTATTTTAAATGTTTAAGAAAATGTTTTCTGTAATAATTTGCAGTAATTTAAATTGTTGAGCAAGTTTATTATCTTATTTTAGAAATAATCTAAAACACTCTAGACTAGAAAACAAATTAGGCAAAATAACAATGTATTGTTGTGTAATTTGATTACAGAAGAAGGTTGGTTAAATAAAATTATCACCTGTTATATAAAAAGCAGTATTTACAAGTTTATTCTAGAAAAGATCATAAAATTTTTTTTCATATTTTATATTAAATTTAGGTTAAAATTATTCAAAACTTAATTCATTGCTGCAAATCTACAATTAATCACCATTCTAAACTACAATCTTCCTCTGTGTCTTGAATGATGTCTGCAATCATCTTTTCCTCAATTATTTTTCAGTTTGGTGATGTATCTTATTTCGTGCAAGATTCATCAGATAATTTGAGTTTGATAAAGTTCAAACCATAAAAGTAACATTAAAATTATTAATATCACATTATATTTGGAAGTTTCACATCCATTCCAGCAGTGTGGATATCCTGATGAACAGTAAAGTCCATGTATAGTCAAACTGAATGGTATGTCACTAGGCATTCTGCAAGTTTGATCTAAAAAATAACATTAATAAGCTAATTAGACATTGCTTTATGGTGTTAGAGTAAACAGGTAAAATATGTTAAAGGGATGAGAAAAAAAAATAAACCGTTATTCAATCAAATATTTATATTATTATATTTTTGATATAAAATAAATTAATACTAAAAGTATAGTCTATTATGGTTATCTACCATTATTAGCCATCTGCTAGCCAATTGCACAATCCTTCGCTGATACCATTCCTTGGAATGGCTGACCAAGAACACATTTTCAACTTCTGCTAAGTAATAAAATTTTTCCCCTTGAAGGAAATGGACCAAATCAGAAGATGAATAGAAACAAGTGGTGATCCGTTGGTGTGAGGTTTGGACTATATGGTAGATGAGGCAGGAGTTCGAACCCATGAAGTTTTTTAAACTTTTCTTTGACTTGATGGGATGTGTGAGAACAAGCATTATCTTGTTAGAATAAAATCCTTTTTGGCTGATAAAATAAGAATAACATCAGACAACTTCGTATACAGTCTTTCCAGTTATTTGCAGTAGAAATCCTTCAGGAACAAATTTTTTATGAATAGCACTGTCAAAATTTTTAAAAAATGTAACGCAATATTGCCTCCTTGCAGTACCAGAAAAGCAGTTTGACCTCGATCTAGCCTTTGCTTACAGTTTTTCGGATTTTCCCAGTAAACCACTATCATCATAGGTGACAATCTTCTGGTAAAATCTTGTAGAAGGGTTTTTCATTAAACTTTCACAAATCTTTAACCTTATAGCTGATTACTGAGGAGTAAGTTTGTGAGGGACCAGTATACTGCTCTTTTTCATCTTCCCCATGGAGTATAAATGGATGCAAACAGTATTTTCCAACACTATACACTCCCTGGCAAGTTTACCAGTACTTATGGACGTATTTGACTCAACAGCTTCTAACAGAACCTCATTAAAGTTAACCCGGAGTCCTTCCTTTTCAATATCGTATCTCCACTAAATTTTTCAAACCAACGCATTGCTGTGAGCCCACATATATCTGCTGTATGTATGTTGCTGTTGGCCTATTATATCTCCCCCTTCATGTTAAATAATTTCACAAGTTGTTTCAGAGGCTGTGAAATTTTTTTTTTTTTTTCCCAGCAATTTCTTAAAATCATGAGAATTTCATAGGACACTGACTCAAATAACAAAAACCACTAAATTGAGGCTTTTTCATTAAGATGTCAAGCTAAGAATTTTCAGCTAAAATGTTACAATATAACAGATCTTTTAGACTACTGACTAACAAAAGAAAAAAGCCTCTCCAGTCAGTAAAACTCCTTGATTATGACATCTATCTTCTAAAAACTCTGCTAGGGACATTTTAAAATCTACTTATATTGAATTACATATTTTTCAATTAACAAATAGAGTTTTTGACCGTAGAGAATTTGTTGGTGTTCGGTCAAGGTAGCAAACTTCACAACCCCAAAAAATTCTTTACTTATAAAAATTTACCTGTACAAGTGCTGAAGCTACGTTTACCAAAGATCTTTATAAAAACAGGTCTGCAGTCATCTTGCCACTCTTCAATGTTCTTTCCAAATGCATTAAGTGATGGGCAAGGATTCCTTATTGTAAATAGGACAGTTTCTGTTGTTGCAACCCCTTTGCAGTCCTGTGTTTGCCTTTCACTTCTACCAATGCAAGCCTCTATATACCCTTTGTCACTATTTTGTACCTGTTGAATAACATTCCTTATGAAATTTATATAATTCTGTTGAATTATGATTTTTTTTTTGTTGCTATTTTTCTTATTGTAAATGAATAACAAACTCCTTACTTTCCCATGATTTAATTAAGAAAGTACTGACATTTCTTTTGAAGCCTGAGTGGACAAGATACTGAATAAATATACCTCTATTATTTTAAAGAGCAATATTAACATTTCGCGGCATTGTGCATAAAGCTTATTGGCCAGCATTTTACTTACTTGAAGCCTTACATTAATTCAGTATTCTTATCAGCCTATGGCGAACCAGAAAAACCATGTCCACTCTTCTAGGATTTAGGGTAAGAGCTACGTGAGTTCTCTTAGCAGTTCATTATTTAAATCTTAATAGCACTCATAGGGCTCAGAGTAACAATTTCTGAAATGAAAGTAATTGGTATATTTGTTTAAATTACAGGCATTACTTTTCAAATATGTAAAAACTTGTGATAAGAATAAATTTTAATTATGTTTGAAAGAAATAATGGAAATTAAATCCATGTATTGAACACTAAATCATGCAATCATTTAATTTCTGATATAAGGAGATATCTTTTCAAAAATTAAAAATCAATCAAATTCAATGACCCATAATATTTATTTCATAAAAGAAGTAAGCCTGCCTTGTCAGTAATTCTTTATATTACAGTTTAGTTTATTTGTATACGATTCTACAATTTTTTATTGATTTTCTGATTTATATTTATATAATATAAATCAGGATATATTATATTTATATCCAATTTCCTGGTTATGATTTTTTAAAATAATGATTTAAGAAACATTTTAATATAATAAAAGTGCTAAATTATTAACATATTTTAATTATTAAGTTATTTAATGCTAGTAAATTTACAAATGTTTGCATGTTTCTCTGGTAGAAATCAAGCCATCTATGTTATTACTATGGCAGCTTTTGAAACAAAATTTTCAATTTTTCAATGTTGTAGCTAGAACGAAGTAGAATTAAATGAAAAATGATTAAAATTAACAGGACCATTAAATAATAATATAATTCTTTTAAATGGAGAGTCTTTGGCCTTAGAGATAATAAGTAGATGTTTTTTTGTTGGGGTTTGGTCAAGGTTGCAACCTGAAAAAAAAATCTACTAATATAATTATTAGCTAATTACATTATTAATAAGAAATTAATATTATTTCTAAATTATTATTTAATAAAATCAACTTTGGATTTAGGTTTGTCTTTTGTTTGTCTGTATCCAAAGTTTTTAATTTATTATAAGTAATGTTATGAACAATATTTAAGAAATGCCAAAGAAAATTAACTCATCGATAAAGCTTATGTTAATGTTTAGAGAATAGCTATTGAATAATAGTTCTTAAAAATAAAACTATTCTTTCGACACTATTCTACTCCACTATTCAAAAACAATAGTTTCATTACTTGTCCATTCTGGACTAACTGATATGGAATTATTTTTTCTCTCACTTTTCAGTTGCTTTTTACTTGACTCTGAAAATTTTCATATAAATTTTGACAGTTAAATATGTTCACTAAGACACCTTTCGAACTAATTGGTATCAAAATATGTTTTTAAATTTTTGCTCCTTTGTCCATTATTATGAAGAAGTTAGAAACAATATAAAATTTTTCTATTGAAAATTACACTAAGAGGAAAGTGTCAATCAATGTGTCTGACAAATCCAGGATGCCATCTCCCTTTTCCTAATCTGGTTCAGCACTGAAGTATCATTAATTCTCCCTTTAGGAGAGAATAAACTCAAGTCTCCCACTGGTACACTAGTGTCATGACTATAGCCTTCTCTGTTGAGTAACTTATGTACTAAGAGAGGGAACTGGAAATATGAACCCAACACCTTCAGTACGAAACACAAGCACATCATCCATTTCATGAGCATCCTCCTTGTATTAAAAATAAGAATAATAATGATAGGTATTTCTAGCAATGAAATTTTTCACTTCTTGCTGAATGTATGTAGAACTATTAGACTAGGCATCTTCAACAAGGGTATTTGTAATGTATATAACTAATATTTCAGTACATTACATTTCAAAAATTTAGAACTTTTTTGAATTGTAATATTATAAATGTCAGAAGTTATCTCCAAAGTGATTGTTCCTTCATTTATTCTCTACTTTCTTTACTTTACCAAAATTGAACCTTTTAAGGCACAAATTTCATTGGTGTCCCCAAAAAACTAAAGATTTAAATAGTCCATTGGGGCTTCATAATAAAGAACATTGGTAATTGATGATTTTCATATCATAAATATGAAATTATGATAATTGAAGTATTTTTTTAAATATGGGAATAATGTAAATTTGAATATAACCATTCTCAGGTTACGATAATTAAATAACTTGCAAGAAAATGCAGGGTTTAATAACTCTGAGGCATTTTGGAACTGTGAAAACCAGAGAATCTGCTAGCTCACCAAATAGTGATGGTTTATCTCCTAGCTCTTCTGGTTCTCCCCTCTTCACTCCTTGACTTCATCACATGGGGGGGGGGGGGGGGCTTCTGTCTTATAAGGTTAAGAACATGGATTCAATTGAGAATTTTTTTCCTTCTTGAGACACTTTATATTTTCTTCTTAGAAACTTAAAGCTTTTAAACTAAGAATAAATAAATAGAAGTTATAAAGCATATAACTAATCATATATGTAATGGAATTGAAGTTTAAAGATATTTATTTGGATCCAAAATACGTTCTTAGAGTACTTATGGAATCTCAACTAAAAATGTTTTTGTCTAGCATAGTTTCAAAGCATGTCTTGTAGAAGTTCTAATAAGAATGTATTGGTACATGTCTAAAAAGCATATTTCTCAATTTTCTTAATGCACATATTTTTTCCTTTCTTGCAATTTTAAATCTGAAACATTTTTATTTTATTTATTTATTTTTTTTCCACCTTTCATTGGTGATTAAGGTCCACTCTAAAACATAAGTTATCAATCATTAGATTTAAAAAAAAAAATTTTCTTCCTAAGAAAACTGAATCTCTTCATATTTCATATCATATATATGATCTGCATGCCCATTGAATATAAGACTAAAACTGCTTAAAATGAACACATTTTAAAGAAATACCATCTGTATAAATAAACATTTTCTTTATTTAGCTACTTTTGTCTTTGAGCTTGAGTCATTCCACTACACACAGTCTATTTTTAAAGTTTTGGTTTTTGAGACTAGGAGATCCACTTATGTACCATTGAAAACTCTCTAAATGCCAAATTTCGGACCAAATGATATGCTCCTCTAATTAGAGGAACATATCATTTAACCAAAAATATATTGGCATAAATTTGATAAATGAATGAGAAAAAATAAAACTATTCTGTTTAAAACAAACAAAATATGAAAGGGTATCAAATGTGTGTATCAATTTTATTAATTTAAAGTAAAAATGTATTCTGTTTAAAACAAACAAAACAATTTGTTGGTTATATAAAGTATAGTTAAAATTCCAGTAGTATTGTCTAGGCTTTCCAGCTTAATTAATAGATTATCCCACTTTTACTGACCAAAAAACTGCACTACTGTTGTACTTATTCTATTCAAATAGTTTACCTCAAAAGTTAGCAAATTATTTTGGGTCAAGTAACATGGATGTATTCTATATAAAATAGCTAGGCCAGTGCTCGCATAATCTGAAAATTTCAATGGTTGCTTCTCTGTTGTATTTATGCACTTTCTTGGCCTGATAGCCCTTGGAACTGAAAAGTAAAGGAAGGATCCGTTAGTTTTCTATTTAACTACGTATTTAAAAAAAAAATGGGTTTAGTTTTCTCTGATCAAATATTAAATCCTTGAAAAAAAGGCTTTAATAACTACAATTATATTGTATAAAAGTGACTGATATGATAAACAGTTTGTAATTAATTTTTATTTTTGTTAAAGGCAGACAGAGTGCTTGTATGTATGTGTTATTCTCATAATTACAAGATCCTTTGCATTAATTCTTTTAAACACTTAGTATCTAATTTTTAAAACTAGGTAAGTTTTAATAAACCTTAATAACAAAAAGTACTGTGCCTAGGAAAACTTACTCCATAAATAATGGGTATATGATATACTATGTATATATAT
>KZ807914.1:261727-274134 GCA_000696205.2 Oncopeltus fasciatus
CCCTATCTCATCTTCCCAGAGATCCTTCTCGAGTCAGTCTCGTTACAGCAGTGCATCCAGCTAGTCCTAGTCTCGTTACCGCCTTGCACTAGGCTACTTCAGTCTTATTACAGAAGAGCTACAGGCTACTTTAGTCTCATTGCATCCTTCCCACATCGAGGTTCTCCTAGTATTATTTACTTAGCGAATATAAGTGATAATTGTAGTGATCCCTTGATTTATTGTAACAGACTCCGGTCAAAACTACTTGATCGTTAAATGTAAATATTGGATTGATGAATAAATTCTTTTTAAAAAGTAACTATACATCGAACCCAATATAACTTATATATATATTTTTTTTTTGTATGGCATTAAATATCTTGTTTTATATCAATGTTGATGGAGATTTATATGATCCAAACTGGTAGTCTTTTTGTTAACATAGTGCAATATTTACGGACATAACATAATACTAGGCCAAGTGAGTCTGGGTTCATATAGTTAGTTACTGATTGATAACAAGTCAACTGGTTCTCTTTAAGTTTTCACTAAACTTGAAGGGCTATTAATACATAAGGCATTGAGTGAAATTTGGTTCTTGATTAGAGATGTAAGCTACTAGGAAATTAAGTAACATTATTAATCTTCCATAGAAATGGAAGTGGGTTTCACTGGGGCCTTGCTTTAATTCAGATTTATCATTGTCATGTATAAAAATCACCTTGTTTGTCACTGTATGGATGTAGTAATTTAGTTTTTAGTTGCATCCAATTTATTGGGGAATGGATATAAATAGATTTGATTGCTTTACTTTCATTTTCAGCTAAGATTAAATTCTATTCATTTTAGAAATGGTCTGGGTTAACTTCTAAATTACGAAAGAACTTTATAAAACATTAATTATTCAAAATATCCGTGAAATTTACACTTATAAAAATGAGACCTTGTTAGATTACTATTAAAGTGTACAGGACAAATGACCTTATGGAAGCGTACAGAGGGGAGTTTGTCAGGACTGGAGCTAGGAGATGGATGAAGTCAGGAATTCTGGAAATGTAAGGAACAGCTTTTACAATGGCGATATAATTATTACACAATAAGGGAAATAGTAGCTGCCATCAGGAAATATGTAATGTGTGTGTGAACTGAAAAAAAAAAAAAATCAATATTAAGAAGTGTATATAAGGTTTGTTTCTTTATAACTATAAGGGTAATTGGTATAAATCACATATATTTATTTCTCTGCAAAATTATTTGTTTCTCTTATATCACACATATTTATAGAAATTAATTAGTTATTTTGCTGCTTATAAAATTAAATAGAAAATATATTAAAATAAGTGATAAACTACATTAAAATAAAATGTATTTCTGTAGGAGATATAATAATTAGAATATACTGGAATAATTCAAAATAAAAATGCTATAAATGGTATCAAAATTATCATACATAAACAAGTTTATTTATTTACCAAAACAAATTTTGAAACACTTAGCCCATCCTTAGAGTTTATATGCCAGGAGGTACGATATGGAAATCAAACACACAGAATGCTTACCTTGTTCAGTTATCAGAGCTTAATGATTTTTATAGTGTAATAATTAAAGTAATTACATTTATTGGAGTAAGGCTTTGATTGACTTACATTGGTTTATTTCACTGATATCATCTAATATCCCAGATTCTGTGATTTTAGTAATAATTTTATCATCTTTAGATCCATTTAGAGATGTTAGCTTTGTGTACATTGGTGCTAGAGGATCTGAAGTTACATAAATAAAATACATATCTGGAAAATAAAATAAATTATTTAAAAAACTCATAGTTAGTAGGTAGTTTTGGATTAATTTCACAGAAATTGAAAATTCAATCAACAGATTGCACTGCATTGTCACTGATGATTTGTGAGAAATCAGTTACAGAAATAAAAGTCTTATTTTTATCTTTGGTTAAGTAAAATAAAATCTAAAGTAAGTCTGATCCAGGTTCGAGTCCTGGCTGGGACAGCTAGATTTTTTTATTCTATTCATTAATTATTTAAAATCTAAAGTGTTTTGGAAAAAACTTAATCCAAAGTAGCTGTAGTATTTTTAATATTCTACAGCTACCTTACATTGTTTGAAAATGTTCAGAGTGGTACAAAACTGAAATGCTAAGTTTTCTCTGCTCAATTATTAGCAAATATATACCAAATGTTGTAAAACTACCAGATAAATAATGCTATTTGAACACTAATAAAGATAAGTATAGCCTACAATAAGACTTTGTAAATTTGTTTAACTCTAAGTATTTTGTTTACTTATTAAAATTAAGAGCATAATAATGATAGATGTTCATGGAAGCTGAAAAAAAAAAAAAAAATTTAAATAGCTCTCTCCAATTTTAATTTTGCTAACCTGGGATGCTGATACTTTGTAAAGTCACTTAAGATAACCTTAATTTAGGCATTACATATTACTAGAGATAATAGTTTGTTCTCCACTCATTTTGAGGGGATAATTATTTTGACATCAAGTTTTACAACTACTCTGCATTTACCGTTTCTTCTTCCGGGTTGGACCGTGTCAAATAACAACAATTTGACACGGTCCAACTCGGAAGAAGAAACGGTAAATACTTCTGACGACCGTCGAAGCCTACGTGAACAACTACTCTGCATTCAAAATTTCATGCTTTTAATCAGTGACTTTTTCATATCCATAACATTCATCTAATTAAGTGTTAGTATTAAACTAATGCCTCCTAAAGTCAATGTCATACAGCTACCAAGTAATAATAATTGAAAAAGCAATAACTTGTAAAGAAGGGTATTATCAGGAATTCAGTCTTGGTAGTTGAATAATTAAAATTTATTCGTAACCAAAACAGTTTTTATTTTAGCCGTTTTGGCCTGAATTACAGGCCTTCATCTGGTCTGAATACGAAAAAGAAACACTTAAATAATATAGAAACATGTTTATTTGTCATAATCTAACTAAAATTAAGTAAATGAAAATATAAAACTGTAATCGACTATATAAAATGCATAAAAAACTAGTTACTGAACATATTGGAGAGAAAAAGTGATTTATAATATTCTGAGGGTAACATACCATAGAGAGTGATGGGGAGAGAGACATCAAATAATAAAAGACATTGTATTTTTAAAATTTTATAAGACAGTTGTTGAAGGGAACAGGAAATGGAGGTAGGAGTGGGGATGACCCTCTTGACTACTAAATCCTTTAATTTATCAATGAAGTCACTGCACAATCAATTTTGAGTGAAATCTCAAGTTAAACAAGCTTTAGCTTCCTCATGCTTCCAAAATATCAAAGGTTGATAAACTGTTTGACCAACATTAAAATGTGACCTATATACAAACATGAATGCTGTGTTGACCAAAGTCAGGCTGAAACTACCTAAATGAATGAGCCTACAATTCCCATGGCCAATTAAATTTCAACATTCCTTTTAGTAGTATGTATCTTACAGCTTCATTAGTATTGATATAAGATGCTCTGCAAACTTGTCTCTGATAAGCTATGGCTAATGAAATGCTTTACAATTTTTAGGTTAATTTAAAATAATAGAAAATTCAGTTTACTCAGTTCTTAGTAATTACTCCAAACTCTGACTTAATTATCAAACTCACTCAGCAACAAAGATTGTTTGAGAATATTGAAGGGAAGGATTGGAATAACAAATTTTTATTTTCTAAAAATGAAACATCTTACCAATTGAAATTAATGTATTTTTCAATTTAAACTAATATATTTTAAAGGAATAATAATTCAGGACAAATTTCCCAACATTATGCCACTAATATGAAATGGATTTAACATGGCAAATATAATACATATGTATCATGTATTCATAGGTGTATGCAGAATGTGTATTTGTAATGATATTTATTTTCAACAAATTTTTGCTGACAGAAATTTAAGCCTCATTGTATTAAATTCAGCTAAAATTTGCATGGATTTATTGTTGAAAATCGGAAAACAAGAAAAAAAAATCAACTCACTTATATGTGAGATTTTATGTTTTTTAACATAAAAAGCCCATTTTGGTTTAATTCAAAGAATTAATTTTAAAATTCAAGCAAAACCCACCTCCCCTCCCTAAAATAAAAAATTGGATGAATATTAGGAAAATTATATGTATATTTAGAAAGACAATGAACACTCCATTACAACACCTTGCCGAAACAAAAAGAATTAGGAACACTTTCTAATATTTTTGAACTGTGACGAGTAGTTTTCTCATAAAACAATTTTTGACACCTAAACATAGTCCCGTTCTTCCATAAAAAAAAAACATGAAAGCACAAATATCTTGATTGTTAATAAATAAATCACACAAAGAAAATAGTATAAAATATCTTTAAGTGACAATAAACAAATAACAATTATTTTGTAAGAACTCATGCTTTAAAACTTTTTACAACTTTATTCAATTTAGAGGCACGATATAATTTTATTTATAGCACATTCCTACCTTTTGAAAATAATACAGTTAGCATAATTTAAAGATATCAGAAGTCATATCTGTGTGAGCTGGTTTTCTTGGTCTATAGGAACTGTGGATTGGTTACTACTTTGTAAATTACAAAGTCCAATTACTCTAACTTCTCTTAATGTTATGTTTAACATTCAATAATAATAAAAGCAAAAATTAAATCTTATTAACAATATTATGTTAAATACAATTATAAATTGAACAATTAATTTTCTCATGTCTGAAACAGACTCAAAAATTTTTTTTTTTTTTAATTACCATACTTCAATTTTCTAATATAATTACAATACAATCATTCAAAAAATTATCTAGTAATTCAAGATAAAATTGCTATTGAGACCAAGCTTTTGAGAGAAACACAAGTACAAACACCATAATGAATCAGGTTAGTAATAATAAATGTCACTTTAAAAAATAAATGTTTATTCAAAAGTTCTTACCAGGATTTTCTCTTCTTATAGATTTCAGGAATATCATGGAATCAATCAAATCTCTTTCAGTTATTATTGTAGAAGTTGCAAGGAAAAGAGTAACATGTGTATATGGTTCTTCTATATATCTCTCAAGAGTCATGTCTTTGACTGTTATTAGACTCTTGGGTAATGATGGCACATCTGAAACAAAATAAACTTATTAATGCAATTCTTTGAACCATAATTAATGAAAGAGAAACAAAAATATTTTGGAGACCAGCAGTTAATGATAGAAAAAATAAATCTAGCGAAACATTGCCAATCTGTTATGTTTTAAAAGAAAAAAAGTTCAGTTTTTACTACTTAGAATGGTGAAAGGAAATGTAGGACAGTAAAAATGAGGTAAGATTAATTTTGGAAACGGATGAAGACATTCTTCTATAGTTTAAAAAAATATTTTCTTTTTCTTTCACTAGTATTTAAGATAGTGTTCCAACCATGAGATTTGCCAAGGATAAATTTGGAATACCTTAACGAGTACTGGAATAATTTTCCAATGACACCCAGTATAATATGTGACAGATCTGTAACCTGAAAAAGGCAGTAATCAATCTGAAGTCAGTGTGTTTTTGACAGCTTATTTTCAAAGAGAAAACTTCTTTAAAAGAAGTGAAGATTTACAGAATTTGAGTAAAGAAAAGGCAGTACTGGAAACAATATCATCAACTGCTCTACTTCAATGCCTCAGAATTGAGATCTATCAAGAACCTCATCTATAGCTAGAGCAGGGAGCTGAGTTATATGTGTTAAAAATAAGAGTAATATTTCAAATATTTTATGGTTCATCACCAATGAACTTTCTATAAGCCTCGGGTTGGGACTTCCTGAGATTTTTTATTAAACTTGGGTTCTGGTGTTCCTTTACTGGTAGCCAAGAGTTACAGCTTGCTTAAGGTCTTCATGGTTGTATGCATTTTCTTCTCTGGAAACAATGATTTGGCGGTTAGTTCATGACCTGCAGTGAAATCCTAGAAACACTATATTTCTATTGGGGCTTTAAGAAAGCTGTGTCTTCCACACATATTTTCAAGTGATATTCAAGTAACTAAATAACCTGGGCATTGCAGTCCCTAAGGATTATCTTAATATCATTAAGTGGGTAACATCTGAAGGTCACCAAAGCCATAATAGGAATATAACAATTAATTAGGGAATATTTAAAGATATTAAATTTCCCCTATTCTATGTTACCCTTGATACAAAGGTAACATAGAATAAGGAAAATTGGCATGAAATTTAGACAAGAATACATTCTCAGCATCTAATTATAAATCCTGTGACTAAAGTGTGCAGTTTTATAGTATAGTATTTAAAGTCTATTTCTGAGGTAGCCACTTCCAAGCCAGGAAACCTCCTGGTAAAATATTAATGTGATATTTGACAATTCTGTAAGGTAGGTAATTCACAAGATAATGTGGTGGTGCCATCATCTATCCCTTGAAAGCAATGTGGCATTGGTATATATTGGGTTTTGTGATAGAGATTCCTCACAAAGCTTGCTTTTTCGAAGTGAACCTTTTTGTTTCTTATCATATAGTTCTATTAGGATAGGATAGGACAGCCAACTTAGTTTGGCACACATATGTTCTTTTCCAGACATATTTTTTATATGTAAGTAAAGACATTAAAGTGCTAATTTATATGAGAATAACCACGCTATCTAGTATTAGTAATGCCAATTTAAGGAATCTTAAACAACAAATAAACTTATCTGAAAATTATTGCATGTATTAGTAACATCAATAGAGAAAAGTGAATGTTTAGATTTTAACATTTTCTAAATTTAAACCTATTTATACACATAGGTATAACATAAAAGTAATACCTAAAGTTCCCACTGTTCTCCATTTTTGGTAAATACTTCCTAAAGAATCAGATGAATCAATTATAAGTTTTCCATTGTCCCCTTTAATTATCGACATCTTGCTTCCATGTAGTGAAACATCAATTTGCTTTCCAAATGACCTTAAAAAAAAAAAATAATGGAGCATTTTTTTTTTTTTTACCAAAAGTTATCATAACTTGTCTATGTGGGAGCAGAAAAAAATATACACTTTATATCTCAATAGAAATTTTTGTTTTTATACCAAGGTACTCATTAAAAGCCTAGTCAAGATTAAAATAGGGAGTGTGTTAAGAAGTGGTAGTCTTTTTTTCTGATGAATGATGAAGTTAAACCTAATGAAATCCTTATTAAGTTCACCATGCAGTTTAGGAAAGCAATGCTCTCACACACTGAAGTATTTGACTGTTTTAAAAGAAAATAAGGATTAAAGAGAATCCATATATTATGAAATTTTCAGTGGATGCCCAAAACATACAAGTATGACAGATTATACAATTCGAGCTATTCTTCCATTAAAAATAATGGGAGTCTCACCTCTTCTTCTTTCTTTATTTCCATCTTTCTGCTAAGCGTAGAGTACAGTGGGAGTCTCACATTTAGTGAAATTGCTAGTACTTTTTGATTATTAAAGAGTCTCAGTATCATATTAAGTTCCATGGTTTTTAGCAAATGATCAGAAATATTCTGTCATGAATAAATTCATAAAGGTAAAAACATTTTTTTTAGTACCTTGTAATGAAACAGGGCCATACCACTGCAGTCCAGAATCAAAAATGGCATCAATGGAATGGCCAAGGAGTGGAAATTGTGCTTTGAGAAAACCAAAACACAGCTTGTGAACATATATATGGAGTAGCAACTACAAGTTAGTTGATAGTAAATAAAAGGAAGAGGGATTGCTAATCGTATTTCCTTAGAGTATGAATTAAGATTTCTTCTAGTTTTCTGATTACTTACTGTCTGAACCAAGCATATTTTTGGACAGAGCAAAAGTTGCATTAAGGATAAAGGTATACAGCTGGTAATAAGAAATTTGACTTTGTTGCATGGGAATATATCAATGCCAATGCCTTACATATCTGAAAAGCACAAGATAAAATGGACCAGTTTCAGTGTGATTACTTAAGATTTTTCACTTATTTGAGTATCCTTACTAAATGGCCCAGACATTGCGAAATCTATCTGCCTGGGCTTCTAGAGTATTAGGTCCACTAGTTAAAGATCATCCATAAATTTTGAATGAAAATAAATGTAAAGCTCCCCACCTATTGAGTAAAATGAGAATTTTGTAGAAGATTAAAAAAAGCAGAGAGCTTATTCTGTAACTTTACTCCCTTTGAAATAATTAAGAAAAGGAAAGTTGCAATTGTATCACCTCTGTCTAATGGAGGCTTTATATATAATCAAGTATGAAATCATTAAACATTCAAGAGTTTAGTGTTCTTTCACTAAAGACCAAAAAAAAAAAAAAAAGAAACAAAATTATAAAGTGGTATTTCATTACAAAGAGAAATGGGATTTCCGCGCGAATAAACTCATCCCAAGCGCTTTAAAAANACCACTCTTTAATTGGATTATATATATATATATATACACACATGTAATTTTTAATGGAATATATTTTTGATTTCTCCAAATAGTTTGGAAGAAGATCTGAAGAATTTTTTAAAAAGATATGTATGTACATGAGTAGCTTGAAATCCTTGTGAGCTAAAACTATCTGCCTAAATTCAATATATCTGATTACACAGCCTTAAGAATATTTTTATAAGAACTGGATTCATCAATAAAAATAGAACTATACAATTGGCTGATTGATCCTTGTTTCACCCCCTCCCCCCTTTAAATAGCATAATGTTTCTTAGCTTCTTCATTAGATGAAGAGTGTGACTGTAGCTTTGTACCCTTTATTTCCTATATTCTTTCCCTTTTGGAATAAAAATGACTGAAGTAATATAATTGGAATAAAACCAATTTAAATACTTACATTAAAAATTTTAAAGTTTTAAAAGATGTCCAGGTAGAGTCTATAACCAAATTTAAATGCAATCTAGTTTTTAAATAATCACCTTCAGGACAGTTGATTTGTTTCCAAATTAGTTTACCTAAAACAGCAGTTTTTCAAAATAAAAAAAATGTATTTTTTAAGACTTTCTTTTAAGAAAAAAAAAGTAAAAATATTCATAAATACTTCTTCCAGCCTTACCATATCAAAAAGTTAATTTTTGCCGACTTTCTTTTGCATATATGTTTTTGGTGGAAATGAGTTATTCACCCTTGTGTCTATTGTTCTTCCAGTTTCTCTTATATATGATTTCCCACATGAGCATGGAATGTTATATATTCCTGGGATCCTGAGCACCATTTTATCCTAAGGGATTGGGAGAACACCAGCTATTTTTCGTTATTGGTATATGTTGTTCAGATCTTATGCTTCTTGAGGTTATTTATTATATTGTTCCTTTAACATAGAGAACAACATTTCTGACATAAAGTATAGACAAGTAGAAAAAATCGGCATTAGCGGAACATTTCGTAGACGCCACCCACCTGATACAGTTTGAGAACACCACCATCTTAGCTCTATCTTGCCTTGACAACATTTCCTTTGTGTTGCACAGTGAACATATTTTTATTTCTTCTTCTCTCAAGGGTACATCATTCAATAAAAAATTTTCACAATGTGCTTTAAAAATTAAGAATACCACATTTACATTATTTTCTTCCAACATAAATTGTGGCATTATTTCATAAGCTGTAAGCCCTTCTGAAAGAGGTAACTACTTGATACTTATGCACTCTTAAGTTCTCTTTCATTTTTAATTTTTCTTTTTCCAATATATTTTCTAGAAAATCTTTCCAAATTTTCTAAATTAAATTCAATAGAGTGTTCTCCTACTATTTTCAGCCACTGTTTAAACCATAATTTTCTATTTTTTATTATTTCGGTTAATAAAAGTTTTAGTAGTTTTGGTCCTGGTTGAGTAGGAGTAACAATTTACAAATATATTGAAAAAGTAGGTAAAGTGTGTATAAATATACCATGTATATCCCTGTTTCTAGATAAACTATATAATCTGGTGTACTACTAGACAAACAAAATATTTTCTTAATAAAGAATTTTTGTAGTTTTTCCTAAGTGTATAAGACCAAAGCCCTAATAATAATAGGGATAATCTTGAGTTACCCTTGAGATAATATTTTAAAGTAAATAATTGAAAAAAAATTGTTATATAATATTTTAAACAATAAACAATAACTTACTAGCATATTCATTGAATTCAATAAGAATTTGTTTTGCTTCAGAAACTATGATTGACTCATTATTAATATAGTTGAGCGTGTTTCGAATCATAACTTCTGCAAAGTTCTTTATCTGAAACATTTAATTAACAAAATTTATTTTGAAGCATAAAAATGCCTCTCATCTAAATAAATAAAACTTTGAATGTGTAGAATAACCAACTTCAGTTACCTTACTAAATTAATCTAACTGGTAGTAATTAAAAAAAAATTATAAAAATTTAATAATAAAAAACAAATTTAGAATTTTGTTAGGCTCATTAAATTTCTTACTAATTGCTAACCATCCAGGTGGTTTTTTTGCTATGTTTATTATGTTTTAAATTTTATTATCTCTAATATTGAAGTTATGGTTAGAATATCACATTATTTCGTTAGTGCAAAATTTAATTTCATTTATAGTCTAACAGGTTGAATTAATTTAAGACAAAACAACGTCACAAGCTCAAACGATATGTTTGTAAATTTTAATGTTCCCTAAATAAATAAAAACATGCTCTCAATAAAATAAAATGTTTAAATGATTAAATGCTAGGGAATAGAATAAAAAATCTAACAGTCCCAGCCAGGGCTCGAAAAAAAAAATTAATGAAATGTTTATTTAAAAAAAAAATTTAAACTCATATACATTAGGTCCTTCAAATATGGTCAAGTTTTTCCATTGTGCCCTTAATTGTTATGCTTTTTTTCTTAATGCTAGCAAGTATCAAGTTTTTAAACCATTAACCAGGTTCATTAATTAATTAGTTAAATAATCAATTACTTTTAAGTGTTTTCTTCAGCATTCAGAAGTTTGCTTTTCAACTCTATTGTTAGTTTTTATCTGATATTTTCAAAACCTCAATTACTGTGACGAATTTTTGGGAGCATCATTAAAAATAAGTGGCAAACTTTATTGCCCTCTTCCATTTTTGTATCAGCTGTCACTAGTTCCGCCATGATCTCATCAAATTTTATGAAGTGGTCTTGAAGTGCTGGATTTTCACCACTCTTTAATTGGATTAACTTCAAACATAGTACATATTAGTATAGTACACTTTTAGGTTCAAAAAACGTTCTCAAGACGTTTTATCATCTGATAGGATGTTGATGCTTTCTTCAAGTATTCTATATACCTGCCAGATACACACACGGTTATAAGAGACAGAGCCTTGGCGTCATTCGCCTGCTATGTCTTTGTTATTTACCACATTCAGTACTCCTTTTTCCTCGGGAATAATAATATCTCAAACTACCAGGTATAGAAATTATTCTCACTTGGTTGAGGGAATGGTATCTATAAAGAAGTAGAGGCTATAATAAATTAAATTTACTCTTGGCGACTTTAAATGATCACACTTCCAAATTTGTGGAAACTTCACCTGTATTAACCTCATTTCAGGAAAGAGTGATCCACCATTATGCCAAAATTATAATGGTGGATCACTCTCTCTCTCTTTCTCTCTCTCTCTCTCTCTCTCGCTCTATATATATATTTATGTGTGTGTGTGTGTGTGTGTGTGTGTGTGTGTGTGTGTGTGTGTGTGTGTGTNATAAATATATATATATAAAAGCAAGTGGTGTTCAAGCTGTCCTCGTTATTCCTCTTTACTTCAATCCCTTCTCAGTTCTCCTTTAGAATGTTAATCAGATCCATACACAAAGTGGCATACTTAGACTGGCACTCAAGGTAAGACATTTAAAGACATTGCTACATTTAAACTGTAATATCTTTAATATTATTGTTACTTATAAAGCTTTAAGGGTTCATCAAGGGCTAAAATCAGGCAAATGGTGGGATATGTTATTTTTGCCCATCATTGTTGGTAGGACAAAGATAGCATTTCCATTACTTATTTCAATATTTTCTGAATAATTTAACAAAAAAAAAAAAAAAACTTGTGTTAACGACTCTCTGATCATGGATCTTTTCTTTTCCTTAGAAGTACTGAATTTTTATCAATTTCCAGTTATTAATTGCTTTTATTTGATCTGTCAATAGTAGTCTGTCACCCTGTTCCCTACTTTGGCTTTTCAATCGAATCATCTGTTGTTTTAAATGTGACTAGAAAACTATATAAAATAAAACTCAATTTTCTTATTGTTTGTATATTTATTTTACACCCTGCTCAAAATCTAGGCCATTTTTATATTAGTGTTACATATTCCTTATCCTTCATTAACCTCTGAGAAAGCTATCATAGAATGGTCATAAGCTAGGCAAAAACAATTTTTCGATACAGTTAAGCGGGGAAGAAAAATCTTTGAACATTTTATGTTTTTATAGGAAATATATTTTAATTTTACTTTAATTTAATTTTTA
>KZ807914.1:274623-287980 GCA_000696205.2 Oncopeltus fasciatus
GATTTTTTTATTCTATTCCCTCTCATTAATTGTTTAAAATTTACGTGGGATATATATATATTATATACATTCCCTCTAGCGTATTCTGTTATTTAAGTAATTTATTGGCAGAATCGATAGAAAGACAAGTCATTTACAGAAAGTTGGGAAAAGAGCAAATCAATTTCTACCTAGGAGATTATGTACCAAATCAAAATATTGAGAACAGTAGTGAACTAGTTTGGTGAGTATCAGCCAACACTTTATCTTGTATTGATTTTCAAGAAGGCATTTGACAGCCTAAAAAATATGGACTGATATGCGGAGATTTGAAATTCGAGGAAAAATAGTTAGTTTGGGTAAATCTATATTCTAAGTCCACTCATGCTGGAGAATATTAAGGCAGCTAAAGTGTCAATGTAAATGAAAGCCTTGACAACCTTGATTATGTTGACATCTGTTTCAGCAAAGCTTCAGGGACATACAGGCTAAGTTAGACTATTCCAAGCTGGAGTGGCTTTTGGATTAATCTAAGAGAAGCTAAGGAAATGAGGACAAATAATTCTAGTCGGGAGAACATATCCAGAAAGGTATTGTTGAGCTGTTAGACATCTTATACTATCTGGGAAAGATTGTGAGTCAGGATCCAGGCATTGGGTCAGAAATGGAAGCAATGGCTTCCAGAATAGGGAAATTTCTCTTCTTTGCCCTGTTTAGAGGAGGATATTTGATAGCAACAAAATAGTAGTATTGCTCTGTTTTTATCCATTTAATAATTAATGATTTTAGATCAATTTTAAAGTGTTTGCTTTTTGAAATGACAAATATTGAAATAATTTGAGACTACGTAGTTAAAGCATTTATTTTTTCAAAGAGGAAATTTCAATTCTCTCTTAGGTAAAAGAGTAATTTGAGTAATTATACAGTATAAAATTAGTTTATAATAATTATGGTATAAATACTTTAGGAGTCTATTTTGAATACCATTACCATCTATTGAGCCCAAAATTTCAGGGTCTGTATAGTGCCACAGCCGGTTTCTTAATCCTTCCTCTGTTAGTGTCATGTAATAATCAACTGGAACATCTGTGTCATTCCATTGTCCTCCAGGGCCAAAATAGTACTTTCCTTTTTTAATAGGGAATTGGTTTATTAACATTTCAGACAAATCTAAAAATTATAGAAAAGTGATACATTACTTAATTATTGATTTTTCATAATGATATCAAGCTATTGACATTGGTACTATGTGACATAACTTATTAAAATTTATTCACTTAAACGTGGTTTTTCAAAGTTATATATATATGTAAAACAGATGATAAAGTTTTTACTGCGGATATATATGATTGGGCTTCAGATAAAATGTGCATTTATACTGTAATATCTTTAATATTANGCTTACTGTAGAAATATTTATTATAGGTAATTATTTTAGTTATTACAAACTTAAAAATGTGGAATAAACATCTTATAAATTTCTCTTTGCAATATTATTAGTAGAAATATATGCTTCACAGATACAAGCCATGTGATTTACAGGTATTTAAACTGCTTGACTAAAGCTAAAATATGGGCTAAAATCAAGGCAATCAATATCTGACTAGGATTAGGGAGAAAACTTGCTAGGCTTAAATAACCTTAAGAATATGAATCATATAATAATAGAATTGATGAAAAGCTTTTTTATACATCATGTACAGAAGACAGGAATGTTGATGAATTTATGTTCTGAAATAAAATAAATAAATAAATATTTTTTAATTCACTTAGTTTTATTTAATCAATGTTCAACCAGGAAGGATATAAGAAAAAAAATATTTTATAGAAAATTATAGTTTATTAAACGATTAATGAGAGGGAATAGAATAAAAAATCTATCTGTCCCAGCCAGGAATCGAACCTGGATCTCCTGCTATCCGGGACGGCGTGCTTAACCTTTGCACCACCAGGACAATAGTTAGTCATGGTGGTGCAATGGTTAAGCAGGCCGGCCTGGATAGCAGGAGATTCAGGTTCGATTCCTGGCTGGGACAGATAGATTTTTTAATTCTATTCCCTCTCATTAATTGTTTAAAATTTATGAGGGATAATAAACCACAACCAAATAAATATTTATAAAGAAAAATTATAATTTATTATCTATACATATGTGTGTGTGAACTGAGAATGTTGGAAACTCTAGATGTACAGGCAGTTAGACACTCCATAGATCTATTCATTAAAAATAAACAAAAATAAGATTAAATGACTTATTTAATCTTAAACTATAAGTTATGCTGGCTAGAATTTTAGGGAGGGAAGAATAGGAGAATCACTCAATCTTCATAGTTACATTCATAAATATCACTTTAATAAGCACTTTTTACAGAAATCTTATAGAACATACATGTTAGAAAATTAAATTTTACACCTATTAAGATCATAAAGTTTTCATGAAACTAGTTTTAACAAAGACAGTATGTTTATAAATTTTGGTTTTCCTCTTAATTCCCCTCCCTCTCATATGATTTTAGCCAAGATGAGTTCATTCAACCCTTTGCAATATTAAGCCTATATAAAAGTTGGTTTCTATATTTAAAAAATAAGATTTAGATTCCTTCATTTTCAAATATTATCCTTAATATGAGCTTTTTAATAAAAAATATTATAGAATAAACAATTTTTATATAAAAATGTTATGAAAAATGATATTTTATACGAGTTACATTGCAATTTTTTTTTTCTTTCAGGAAGAAAAGTATGAACAGTATTTAAGTATTAAATATGTGTTGTATCATTACATAAATAGTTTAGGTCAGTCAGTCAGGATTTAAAAAAAAAAATATCTTCCATAAAAAAGTAACAAGAATTTATTCCTTTTTTTTTTTTTTGTAAGAGGCCAGTTCATGAACCTTGAAGAGTGGTAGACATCTAGCATGACAAGTCTGTGACCGAGTGATGTGAAAGGACAGCTGATGGTTATAGTGAATCTACATTATTGTAGGCATGCAAGAATCCATGTTGAAGATTGGAAGGAGATGTTAGGCTGTGTGGTGTTTTAGCACATACACAGCAGAGATTCAGTCAGGAAGGATTTGATAAAAAAAGAAAAAAATGTGTGAGTGTGTGTGTGAGTTTAGTGTTCCTGATTTGGCTCGTGATCATGAACTCCCTCCTATAATCATTAGAAATGTCATAAATGAATACATTTTATTAATTTTTTATACAAGGTGTTTTTTCTAAAGTCATTCCTGATCTCACCTTGACTATTTTGGTGCCAATTTATAGCAATGCTAATAATAACCAAGTTATAATAATTTTGACTTTTGTTATTCCTCTATTCCCCCTCCTGCTTGACAGATTTTAGATATTAATCAACTAGTCCAATGGTTTACCAAAATAAACTTAAATAGAAAGTTTAGATTTTTATTTTTTAAATTCCAAATGGTACTAGATAGCATTAAGACAAATGGGTATGTATAAGTATTAGAATGTTTAGAGAGTGCATATGTGCACTAGAGTATGTTTATGTATAAACTAATTTTTCAGTTAGCCTCCTCCATTTCTCTCTGTCATGAATTATGGCTTTCCAATTTCTCTCTGAAATGGGTCATGGCTTTCTGTATTCTAGCATTGCATCAATTTTTTGTTCTCCCTATGGGTCAAGTTGCGACCACTGTTGTGTTCATTGTTATCATTCAGAGGACAAATTTAAAAATTTCAATTTTGATCTTGGGATATTGTTTAGGGCCCTTGTTTTACAGCTGTACTTGTTTTATGATTGCTTTATATACCCTTAGCTTAAGGACCTTGAAGTTCTTTTTTGACTTTAGAATGCTGGCTTGATAAGTGCTGAGGATTCTTTGATTGACCTCACTAAGTTAGCTATTAATAGAGGTTGCCATAGATCTGAGAAATTTGAAGTGAACAACTTTTGTGAAGATCTTCTATAGGTAGTCACAGCATACTGCCATGTAATTTTATTTACATTAAACTGTGAGCCAATTCATTCTGCTGCTGTTATCAAGGCATTGCCGTAAGTCTTCTTTCATGCTGCTTACTGTAGAAATATAATGTGCTTAAGCCAGGAATCTATGAATTCCTCCAATATGTACTCCAATTTTTGCCTTGAGGTATTTTCATAATACTTTTTTCAAGGCAAGCTAAAATAACATGGTTGAGAGGTAGTTTGCTTGTCACAGTCCTGATTCAACATTGAATACTCAACAATAATATCTCCCTGTATCAGAACCTGGAACTTCGAGCTGTTTATACTGCCACTTTTATACAAACCTTCTCAGGAATGTCCAGTCATGCACCTCCTCCTGTTTTTAAAATATCAGAAGTTTGTAAGTGACTTGGAGTAAAGCTATGCCTTAGAAATTTTCACACATCCTAAAGAAACTCTCCTTAATGTTTAGGCAGATGAGACCTGTATTATAGTTTTCTGATACCTTTTTTTCTTTCCAGATATCTGGAACTAGACGTATTACAACTAAGAGTTGAACTCACCCAGCAAGCTGTCTACTCTGGGAGCTTTTCAGCTCGGATAATGCCATTTCAACATTCAAGATTCAGTTCATCTACCGTATCTTATTCTAGATCTTCTACCTGTTCCATGTGATCATCTGCTATTATTTTTCTCTGGTTCAGCAGGTTCTTGAAGTAGTTTTTCCAGACTCCTATCATTAATCTTTCATGACAGTTAGCTTTCAATTTTTAATTTAATCTGGGAGCTGCTTGCTTAAAAGCTAGATCTTTCCTTTCAAATGTCAAAATAGAATTATACTATTTGGCCAGCCTGCCATTTGCTTTCTGTCTTCTAATCTGTCATTAGAAATAATCTTTTGGCTTTTCACAGAATATGGCTTGCCACTGTCTTTACCAACTCATATTTTTCTAGGGACCCCAAGTTTTTCTTTGGAAGTTTAGAGATTTTTGCTTTCTCTCTATCCTCAGTGGCTTTCAAGTAGTTGTCTGTGAACCATTTATTTTTCTTGTATTTCTCCTAGATTCTTGTCATTTAAGAAACTTATACCAAATACTTCTCTGTGCCTTCCCAGTGTTTTTCAACAGAGATGTCCTTTACTTCAAGGGGTTGAAACCAAGTTTAAAGCTCAATTTGGAATTGTGATGGGACTCCTGGATTTTGAAGTTTAGAGTGTTCATTTTATTTCAGAAGCAAAGCTTATGCATCTTACACCATTATTACATCTCGTTTCATGTGTCTTGGACTTCTATGATAGGGTAGGAATGAGGCTCCTTTCAAATTTTTTAGTTGTAATCTCATAATTGTCTATGGCAAAATCCAAAAATATTATGTAAAATTGTGTTTCTAACTGCTTTTATAAATCATTTTCATGTCTTCTTCCATATCTTCTTTGGGTGCATACACACTAATGATCGAAGTATTAAGCCTTTGACATTCAGTATGCTTATTCTTTCATTAATAGGAGTGAAGTTCTGCACTGATTCTTACATTTTGATTAAATATGAATGCTTTGCCAGCAATTCTGATCTTTTCATTTCTTTCCCTCACCTGTATAGCATTGTTTGACAGTTGATGCCTATTTAACCATTCTAGGCTACTTTACTTCCTGAAAAGTTGTTGTGTCTGTGATGTATTTCTTGAATTGTTTATTGTATGATGATATAGCAGTTGACTGTGGGAAAGAGTGAAGCGGGAGGAAATAAGGCCTTGAACAAAAGGGATATTAAAGTTGTGGGGAAGGGTGGAATTGGATACATAATAGGGAGCATTAGCGATTATTCTGAGGATTTTGGAAATTACTGGATTCTTTGTATGTTGGATAAATAAACTGTATTTCTAGATTGTTTGTAGTAAGATCTTGTAGAATATCAGTTTGAAAGTTATCTATTGCAAGATTAGAGTTTGTATTCATGAGTCTATTTAGGAGTCATTGTCGTCGGTTGAGTTCTTGTCTTTTAATTAGAGTATGCTCAACCCATGTGAGTTGTAGGTCAAGATAAAATCCCAGGTAATGAACTAAATTTAAATGTAGTGAAATAACATTGTTAAATTTCACAATTTCAGGATTTGTCCTGCAATTGGAACTTTTGAATGCATTTTGCTTTGATTTGTTTGATTTTTATTCTCCATTTGCCGCACCATAGTTTGATATTTTTGAGATGATCTTGTAGGTTTTTAGAAGCTGTATTAGGATCAGGGTGGGAAGATAGGATAGCCTTGTCATCTTCAAATAGAGCTAAGAGGGTACTTGGATGGGTAGGGATATCGGCAATGCAAAGTATGAAAACGGTGGGCCCCAGCACATTACTCTGAGAAACTTCTTACTTGCTCTTGGTAGTAATCAGAGTAATCTAATCCTTGCTAAAACTTAATCAGTTGGATAAGTAAGACTTAGGGATTAGGTAAGTGTTACTAGGGAGTGACACCTGGGCAGTACTCTTTGTGCTCAAGGAAAGACGAAATATAGACTACGATGCACAACACTTGCTGGAAAGTAGAATGCTTACTTCTGAAGCCGAACTGATGATTTGGCTAATAGAATAAAAATTAATATATTTCACTAGTAATTATGTTCTAACCTCCAGATAAACTGATCCACCAATTCCATATTGATTCATTTCTGAAGCTTTTTTCTTCTAAAATGTAGGCCAAAGGAATTTTCATGGGCCTTAGATTTCCAGTGATAGCTAGTAGAATGTTGGCTAAGCCGACTGTACCAAAACTTCCAGTTGATACTGTCCCTTTTTCGATTGGGCATGAACTTCTTCTGTAACCATCTGAATCTATTCTAAAATGTACAACAGAGAGGTCTTGAAATTTTTAATAATCACCTCTGATACTGTAATAATTTTAGATAATAATGTATGGCTTTTGAAAATTTTATTGTAGTAGCAGAGAAATTTAAAATTACCTACGTTTTAATCTCCAAGTAATTTTTGCAAACATGAAACTCATCTCCCCTCTCCCAGATGTCCACACTTCTTGACAGCATCTGGTGTAAAGTGCACTATTTTTATGAAAAAAAAATTGGAATAAAAATATTTCTCCTCAGTTTTATATATAATACATTATAGTTTTATATATAATACATATTCATTTAACAGTTTATTGAACTCTTATTTATTAATAGAATGAATTGTTTTTCTTGATTAAATTTGCCATCTCACTTTCAAATGGAAAAGAAGGACAGAGTTAGTTATTGAGCAAAATCTAACCAATGGGAGTGTGGATTATTCAAAATGTCAAGTAAAAGAAGAAGAAAAAAAAAAACAATTTTAATGCAGCTGACTTAATCCTTTGTTTATAGTAAAAGAACTCATTATAGATTTGCTTATTGGGCAAAGGAATGTTTTAGGAGTATTTTGTGAAATATGAGTAGTGGTTTACGTGAACCCTAAATTTAATATAACGGTCTAGAAGAGAAGTAATATTTTGGCTCAACATGACAACTTTGATAAGATCTTGATCTATATTGGTACCAAAGAGACCAATAAATCAGAGGGTAGAGACACAATTAGGTATTTAGTACAAAAAAGGTTGGTAGTGGTCTTGCTATTCATGCTGATAGTTTTACACCAGTATCCCTTTGGCCCATGTACTTCTTGGTAGTAAAAACTACTTCACAGGACATTGAGAGAAGTTGGAAAAAGCAACCCAGTTTCAGTTAAGGAGGCATAGCTGAAAAGAAGGAAAAGTATCATAAATTTACTCAGCAGGTAGCGTGATTTTACCAAGTGACATGACAAACAAAATGTTATTATTAGTTCTTCTTGGTTTATTGCACAATACAAAAAAGTTAAACCAAGACTAGAGAAAGTGCCGACAATGCTATATGAAAAAATTATAAAAATGCTAACTCGATAAATTTGGTCCTTGTTCCCTGACATAGGGGACTATGCATATCCTCATGCTTCAGGGCTTTTCTATAACTATAGATTATTATTGTTAATCTGATTTTAAATTTTTGTATACACAATATACTAAGTTTTTACATATTATTTATTTTTTTTATTATTTGTTTAATTAGTTTCAATAGGTTTTAGTATTATTAATTATTTGGATTTATATTTAATATTTAAAATACTCCCAAATTTAAAAAAAAGAAAAATTTAATTTAGAAAAACCTATTTACTTATCTTAGTTATTTTTTATTTTTTCACAAATGAATGAGATTTACAATAACTGATAATTTCTAGTATTTACATTTTAAAACAGTATAATATGTGGTCATTTTTAAACCGAATCTTACATTGATAGCTGATTTTTAAGTTTAATAGTCCTTTATAGTCATTGATTTGGTTCATAGTCCAGTCCTATGCTGACCTAAAGATTACCTTATATTGTTTTTGTGGTTCAAGATTGCCACCTATCACTGAGTCATGTGATTTGGCTAAGTTAATCAGGCAATAGCTTTTCTCATTTGTGGTTTNGGGGGTTCACTGAAAAAAAAAAAAAATATATCATATTACAAATGATCTTTTAACAATCTCAAATCATTTTTCATTACATATTTTATCTCATTAATCTACACCTTTTTCTCATATAAGATCCTCACTTTAAAAAAATAATTTATCTAAGATAAAATTTTAAATAGTTTTCTTAAACAAAAATTTAACCCAGGTGCAATACTAAGTAAACCAGAATAACATACATATAAGTACATACGCTTGAATTGCATTAGTTCTTTCATATTCCAAGAGCTTTTGTCTTTTGGTATAGTGTTTGAGCTGAACCACTTCCCGCAAGAATATTCTTTAATATCTTGACAAGGATTTACAGACTGGTTCATTTTTGACAGGACCTGTTAAACAAAATAAATAGATTCTATATTATTTATACAAAATATATACAAATATAAATTAATGAAGGCTTAGTTGTTTGAAAATAATGTTTTACTAAAATAATAAAGTCAATAGATACTTATAATTATGTTTTAAGATCTTTGTTTAAAGTTATGTCAGTCAGCTTAAAAGCTTTAAGTCTCCTCTTGAAGCCAAAAACATTTCCTCGTTACAAGAAGACTCACTTAATTGCATAGCTAAATGTTTGAACAAATGACAGACTGAAAGAATGGCGAGGCAAGATACAGTAAGCAAAATATTTTTTTATATACTTTTTACAAGATATAATTTTTCTAGCCCAAGTTTAAATAAATTATAAAGATTTGTAGTATATATTTGATTATGTATTTAATGTGTGACATTAGTCAAAGTGTCTAATTTTATAATATTTATTGAAGATAAGATCATAATCCAACTTCCTTTACTTTAGTTATAAGGAGCTTCACTAGCCTTACATATGAGATTGAGTAAGAAAAGGAATAAGGAAAAGGTATTTATCATTTTTATTTTAACCATATTTTATATTTATATTATACTATACATTTAAACCACAAGGTAGGCTTAGTTCAGAATAAAATTGTGAAATTTGTTATGAACTTAACTCATTATGGTTAAATTTGAAATGTATTCCCCAAAAATTATAACATTTTTTAAGCACCTGAGAAATCAAAATCATTCTTAAAAAAAATTACATATAAAGTAGATGCTAAGAAAGCACTCCAAATTTATGTGAAGATAAAATAAGAACCATAAGAGTACAAAGAATATAGAGGTAACTCTCCCATATAACACTTTAGTACACACTTGAAAACATACATGTTCTTAACTCAAGAACTCAGATCACAATTGTGTGCTTTAGGGCAGAAGAAAAATTAAGTTATATTTTATGATTTTATAATTATTAATTATATGACATTGATTTCTTCCCACAACTCGTATATTATACTTGGAAAGACGGAGCGCTATATAAAGGTGTATACTGATCACTGGCTACACCGCTACTCATTTTGCATTTTAATGTTAAAAATTTTGAAATAATATCATAGCATGGGATTAATTCAGTTTCAGCAATTGCAACTGATAAACTGGAAATGTTTCTAATCAAAGTTTAGTTTACTGATAAACCCTCATAACTGATCAACAATCAGGGATAACCTGACATGTCAAGTGTGACAATAAAATATTTTTTCTATGTAGCAAGCTTAATATTTAGTTTAAATTAATGAAACACTAAACAGATTTGTTTTTGTTTTTTGATAAAATAAATATTTTATAAATTACACAGCAAGATTGAACAATTAGGAGGGGGGGGGGGTTACTCAACCATAAATTTTCAATTTAACAGCCTATAATCAGCAATTGATTATTTAAATGAAATTTACAATATCACTTATCAATTTAAATTAAAGACTGAGTTTGTTAATTGAAATTGGATGATAAGGATGGGAATGTGGATTACCTAAAATATCAAGTAAGAGTCAAAATTTTTTTTTTCACTGAAGGGAGCATGATTAGAGCAATGAAATGAACCATATTTTATTGATAAAAAATATATTCTGTAAGTGTGGGGGATTATATGACAGAGGAAGTTCAAATGTAAGTTACTTAGTTTAGACAGTCCCTATATGTAAATTTCAGATAATTAGAGTAACAAGCACTCACACTTGACTATGCACTTCCTTTTGCATTTACAATGAAGATGCTAAATTTCATTTGAAAAAAACAATTTGTTGCAGCTTCTGTTAAATTAAAAATTTTGAGTTCAGGTTAATCTAAAATCTGTGCTGTTTCATGACACACAAAAAAATAATTAATATGAAACATTCCATTAGAAAAACTGCTTAATCAGGTGTTTAATATAAGGTAAACCAATTTCTATGTTACCCAATAGAAAAGACCAATTAAATTTACACAAATCTAAACTTGGTCTACTTTTTTGCATTTCAGTATGAGATTCATTTTCATTAAGAAATTACCAAAAGGCAAAATCAGAGAACACACACACACACACCACCGCACCGCACAACACAACACACCACACAAACAGAAAGTGAAAGATTCGCAGTTGAGATTTTTATAATAAATAAGAACAATAGTAAGAAAGAGAGTAGTGAACCTAAAAAAAAGAAAAATTTAATTTAGAAAAACCTATTTACTTATCTTAGTTATTTTTTATTTTTTCACAAATGAATGAGATTTACAATAACTGATAATTTCTAGTATTTACATTTTAAAACAGTATAATATGTGGTCATTTTTAAACCGAATCTTACATTGATAGCTGATTTTTAAGTTTAATAGTCCTTTATAGTCATTGATTTGGTTCATAGTCCAGTCCTATGCTGACCTAAAGATTACCTTATATTGTTTTTGTGGTTCAAGATTGCCACCTATCACTGAGTCATGTGATTTGGCTAAGTTAATCAGGCAATAGCTTTTCTCATTTGTGGTTTTATCTGTTCTGTTTATCAATTTCAGTATAATATATGATATCCTTGGTAAAACATTAAGATATTATTTAAGTTCAAATGGAGAGGTTTTGATCATAGTGATTATAAGTAGATTTTTTTTGTTAGGGTTTGATCAAGGTTGATCCAAAAAATACAATTTAAAAAATGTGTATTTTTTAATTATCTGCTGATATTTTGGCTTACATTGTAAACTTGGCTATCATGAAGGCGAGAGAGGACATCGTAACACCTAGATTACATGGTCATGACTGCCATTTTTTGGATTGACCTTGACCAAAACTCAGCAAAAAAAAATCTACTATTAATCTCTATGATCAAAAACTCTCCATTTGAACTTATACAATAACTTAATAAAGCAAAAGCCCAGCAAAAAATAATTTTTCTATATGGTCAACCCCGGAAGAAGTATTTATGAAAATTTAGTTGACTATTTACTCCTGCTCTATGAGCCTTTATTCTAAATTTTAATTCTAATTTTAATTAATATTCTAATTAAAATATTAATTATAAATTTTAGCCAATTCCATTTGTAGGTATTATTTGCCTGTTAACTGATTCATTAGTATATCAGATGCTTCAATTAGGACGACCCAATTCCTTCCCAATTCATAAACCTATGATATTGTCATAAGACATTGAATTATTTTACTTCAGTATGAATTAATTTTCCCTAAAAAATTTTTGAATTAGCTTGATTAGACCAGGCCTCAATGCACATTGCTGAATATTTATTTCTAATTGAATTCATGCTTGTTTCAAGGGATCTGTCTAGACACCCGATTTGCAAACGGGTTTCCTGGTTAATATGTTTGATAATAAACTTCCACACCTGAATTTTAGGATTTTATCCTTGAGGGGCTACACTACACTAACAGAAAATATATATAAAAGAATGTTAGCCTGAACCAGAGTCCAAGTCTGGGATTAATATGACCTGAGGCTTTTTTTATTTAAATTATTAGTGAGATAACTTTTGAGTAAAAATATTTTATTTCTCTATGTATTTTTATTATTTTTTAAATGCACTAGTTATATTATATAATTTAGAGGAATAAAAGAATGTCTTATAATTATATTATATCATAGATCATTATTCGTGGCAGTCTTCTTTAGTATTCGTTCCCTACAAATACATATATATATATAGGGTGGAANATATATATATATATATATATATATATATTTTTTTTTAAATGATTATTTAGTTGAGTAATGAGGGAAAAATTATTGAGTTTTAGTAATTCTTTCTTACCCTTTCTATTTTTGTTAAATTAGCAAAACCAAAATCAGCATGACCTTTTGTCTCTGGTATCATATATTTAGTTATGAGGTCATACTTGTTATGCTCAAATCCTTTTATTCTATATGGGATAAATAATTCATCAGTTACAATTAGTCTTCTCTCCAGCTCGATTCCATCTCGCCAAAATCTGTGGAAATATTACTCATTACATTAAAATATTGATACTTAAGTATGAATTAAAATAAGACATAAGCATAATTAATTATGACTTCATTACAATATATAATTTTTGTGTGTGACTTGGAGAAAACCAAATTTCTTTTGATTTATTAACCAAGAAACATAATCTTCATAATGATTACAAAAAATATGGCTTTAATGAATAGAACATAATATATGTAATTTTATTTTTCTTATATTTACATACATAACAGTTTTAGGAAAATACATATTAAAGAATGTAGCTATGAATGTTGGGAAATATGCTTAGTTTAAGCTGCTCCTATGTGATAGTATTTTTAAAAGATAAATAGAATATTAGATTAAATATTTTAAGATTCAATTAGTTGGTTGGCCATCAAACTTTATGAGAAGGGATTGGTCAGGGATTTGGTCTTCAAATTTGATGAAATAAAAACTAATTTATAAGCCAATAAAGTTTTTATTGTTGCCAACTTTTTGGCCTAAATTTCAAGCTTACTTGAAGGCTGAGTCACAAATGAAACATATAAACAAAATATAAAAATAAGGCTATATTATAATAAAAACAGGAAGGAATAAATGAGTAAAATAATAAAAAGTGTATAATCTGCAGTATAATATATATATATATTGTAGGCCAAAGGAATTT